>PVHX01008601.1:0-55902 GCA_004024805.1 Geosciurus inauris
TTGTGTTTTATGTAGAGACAGGGTCTCACTGAGTTGCTTAATGCCTCGCCATTGCTGAGGCTGGCTTTGAACTCGCGATTCTCCTGTCTCAGCCTCCCTAAGTGCTGGGATTACAAGCGTGAGCCACCACGCCCGGCTCTGAGGCTGGCTTTGAACTCGCGATTCTCCTGTCTCAACCTCCCAAAGTGCTGGGATTACAGGCGTGTACCACCACGCCTGGCTCCTGGATGTCCTCTTTATCCCTAATTTGGTAATCATTTTATTTTCCTTCTTTTTCCTACTATCCCTGGTAAATCCCAACTCAATGTTCTATTCAATGTAGTTATTAGCTGTAAAAGGTCCTTCCAAAGTAGCTCCTGAAGTAATCACATCAATATTCTTTTCTCTGGGGGAACCTATTGAACAGAAGTTAGCCCTCATGTAAAGGCAGTATATTTAGCAAAACTTTTAAGCTTAATTAATAATTTCTAAGAATTAATCTGTATCAGTTAGTTTACCAAGTCCTAGTTATTTATAGTAGAAGGAAAGTGCAAGTACTAGAATTAAGGGATGAGGAATTCAATGCTTTTTGTCCCTCCCAATTTTGGTGAAAGCCAGGTATTAGAGGTAATGGGGTAATGGTGACCATAACTTGTAGAGTTCAGTGAATCCATATATATGTGCCATGTCTCACTGAGTTTACAATCTATTTAAAATCCAATTAATTGGGCTGGGGCTGTAGCTCAGTGGTAGAGCGCTTGTCTACCATGCGTGAGGCACTGGGTTCGAGCCTCAGCACCACATACAAATAATAAATGAATAAAAGATCCATCAATAACTAAAAAAATTAAAATAAAAAAATAAAATCCAATTTATTGAAAAATAGGACTTAAATAGAAATATTTCATAGAAGATACAAGTTGATGAGTATTATAAAAATGGTAAAAAAATCAAAACCAAAACCAAATAAATGTCTGCAACATTTGCAACATTATCTTTTTGTTACACTCAGGCTTGGTTTTTTTTTTGGTGGTACTAGGGATTGAACCCAGGGGTGTTCTACCCCAAAGCTACATCCCCACCCTACTCCTTTTTTTGATTTTGAGACAAGGTCTCACTAAGTTAACCCGGCTGTCTTCAAACTTGTGATCTTCCTACCTCAGCCTGTGGATATGCTGGGATTATAGGCGTGTACCACCACACCTGGCTCAGACTAGTCTTGGACTTCTTAACACAATTTCTAATAACTAGAGGTAAGTGCACATTTAAAACTTTGGCCCAAAAGAAAGAGACATAAATATGTAACACTGCTATAAAGATCTGTTTTCCTGGCTAAACAATAAGGTACAGATAAATAACTCAAATCAAACCCAAACTTCTAGTGGATAAACTGTATCTTCTGGAAGCAGATATTGCTTTTCCTCATGCTGGAATCTCCCTAGCTCTAGGAGAGATATCGGATGTCAAAATAGGAATAGCTGGGTACGGTGGTGCAAGCCTGTAATCCCAGCACTTAGGGAGGCTGAGATAGGAGAATTGTGAGTTCAAAGCCAGCCTCAGCAACGGCGAGGCGCTAAGCAACTCAGTGAGACCCTGTCTCTACATAAAACACAAAATAGGACTGGGGATGTGGGTCAGTGGTCGAGTGCCCCCGAGTTCAATCCCCAGTATCAACCCCCCCCCCCAAAAAAGGGAATAAATAAACAATTGTCACACACACAAAATATTTATTCATGGCTCTTAAAGAATTTGGCCCAATAACACGGAAAGACAATTACTCCTAAGTGTAGTATTTTTTAAGGAGTTTAAAACTTATTTTCAATAATTCTTAAAAAGGCTCAACAATTCGGGCTAGGGATATAGTTCAGTTGGTAGAGTGCTTGCCTTGCATGTACCCCCCACCAAAAAAAAAACAACAACAAAGTGCTGGGATTACAGGCATGCACCACTGTGCTCGGCTTCTGGCTTCACATTTTATATCATTGACCCAGTACATAATAATCCAAACATTATTTATATTTATTTTTGGTACCAGGCATTGAACCCAGGGGTGCTTAACCACTGAGTGACATCCCCAGCCCTTTTTAGTATTTTACTCAGAGACAGAGTCTTGCTGAGTTGCTTAGTACCTTGCTAAGATGCTCAAGCTTGCTTTGAACTCACAATCTTCCTGCCACAGCCTCTCAAGCTGTTGATATTATAGGCGTGAGCGATTGTGGCAGGCAAACATTTTATTTTTATTTTTATTTTTCTGGTATCGGGGATTGAACTCAGGGGTACTCGATCACTGAGCCACATCCCCAGTCCTCTTCTGTGTTTTATTTAGAGACAGGATCTCACTGAGTTGCTTAGCACCTCACCACCGTTGCTGAGGCTAGCTTTGAACTTTTGATTCTCCTGTCTCAGCCTCCCAAAGTGCTGAGATTACAGACGTGTGCCACTGTGCCTGGCTAAACATTTTATTTTTTGAGATAGGTTCTCACTAAGTTGCTAAGTGAGGCTGACCTTCAACTAGTGATCCTTCTTCCTCAGCCTCCTGAGCTGCTGGGAATCGGCATAAACAAATCAGCTAAATATTTTACTTTTTAAAAACTCATTAAATTACTCCCTAAGCTGGAGATTCCTGAAGGTAAAGATTTAAAGAGAAAAATCAGTGGTTCCCCAGATAAACAAGACAATAATTCTACTAAATATAAACTTCCTGTTTCTTTCTATTCATAAAACAGACAAATGCATCATTGCTCTCTACTTTTATTATTTTTCAATTTTCCCAACACATGAACTATAGCTCATTTTGAGATTTTTCAGTGCATTTCACAGCAAAAATGAAAAGGGAATCATTAAAATGGTTGTACACAAAACAATTTCCTTATAATTTACAATTTGTTGAAAAAATTGTTTTGTAATTGTCATTCTACTAACACTCCCCACCCCCAAACAGAACACAATTTATCAGAGCACAAAGCTTAAACTTCTTATGATGATACAACAGACACAGCCATCTACCACGGCTGGTGAATAACAGGTACATGTTATGCACACTGATTGGAAGACCACATCAGAAGAAACAGAGTAAGGCACCACTCTTGGAAAATTAAGGTAGCTTGCAGTAACAAGTGCTGAGCACCATAAGCAGGTACTCAATAAATACTTGAATGAATGATGAAAACCATAATTAGAGCTATTCTTTTAATTGCCAGCAATTCTTCAACCTCAATAAAATACTGATTTTAAAAAAGATTTGTACCTGAATACAACTTCCTGATAACTTTTTTCCTGATCTTTTTATTTCATACTTTCCTCAGCATTTAAGTTTCCTTGAAAAGAAAACAAAACCATACCTTACATGTGTCCAGTTACATATACATGTATAACTGAATTACTGACAAATATGAATAGTCATTTGTTTTAATTTTTCAATGAACAGAGGTAAGATAAGTAAACTTATCCGGAGGGATAGTACATAATACTGAATATTAACCTACAAGTGAAAAAAAGATAAGGAAAAAAGTAACAGTTTTATTTTTTCAATATCTGCTATTTTCTTTAATGCCTTAGTTCTTGAGAAAGGCCAAAATCTCATCATATTGACATGAAGACATTTAAAAAACTGTCTCTCAAGTGTAATATTTAATAAAACTAGGTATTGAAAAATGTTCCGAAATTTTTCAAGTCAATGTTGTTTTCAAGTATATTAAAATGCTCAGAAGAAAAAAATTCTCCATGGTTATAATTCTAATCAATTTATAAATATACTTTTTAAAAGAGTTCCAACAGAGGTGGATAATGGATAAGTTCCTCAGACACAGGCACACAGTCTTTTTGAAGAAAAAGAATGCCTTGTTACTACAACCCGGTGATTTTTTTTTAAACACTGATTTCAGGCACAATGGCTGAATCCACTTCTGGGTCATGTTCTTCCTCCTCTTGGTTGTTTTATAAGAGTAGTGAATACTTCAGTTATGGATAGAAAGCAAAACACAAACTCTGGAAGACACTCCACTTTTCACTACAAAGAAATCAAAGCCACTGAGTTCTCACTGTGGTGTGTATTCATTGCCCCTGTGCAAAAATAGGTATTCAAACAGCTTTAAGGACCAGGAACTGGATAAAAGATTAATCATCTAATAATTCAGGTAAAAGGTTTTAAGATGGTATTGCTCACATCACATGAACAGGTTGGTGAGAGGTCCATCGTGTTTCTTTAACACTTTGGTCTTGCTGCAGTATGATAGTGCCCGAGTAGGTACATTCGTGTTCAGTTAGTTTCCGTCTGTGCAATCAGGAAGCAGGTCACTCAGTGCAATGAATCCAGTCGGAGAGGGTTTGGGGTAAACAGAGAAGAACCTCATTTGGTCAAGTCTTAAGAGAGCATGTGTCACTCTGCTGCTTGTGCTGTTGGAATTACTTTCCAAAGGGGTTTGTGATAAACCCAGCCATCTCCCTGAAACAAGAAGAAGGGGAAGAATAATTCAGCTAATATTTTCAAAATCAGAAACCAAAACTGGAATAACACCTTCACTGAAACGGAATTCTACTTTCATATTTAACAAGATGACTTTTGGTGAAAGAATAATGCTTTTGTGCTTAAGATGTCAAAAAATGCCTGTAGTTTAGCTAGGATTAGGAGAGATCTAGCATGGGAGCACCTAGTTTGTGACCTATGGAAAATTTATTTTGCAGAAGTCATGTGTAGCAATTCTGCTAGTTTTGCCAAGATGCTACAGATTGAGCCTTTCTCAGTCATAGGGCACAGGTGGATCACAAAGAAATGGTCATGAAGGTATTAGCTGTTTTCCTATATGGCTTCTATACCATGAAAATGCTGGTTTTTTGTTCTTTCCTGACTTCTTTGGGTCCTGTGAATAGGATGTTGCAAGGAAACAAGAGAGTCAAAGAGTGAACAAAAAGATGGCAGAAAAGTAAAGAGAAGAAAGAGGAGCTATAGTGAATCTGTGCTGCGGCATTCTGGGTAGGAACTTGGTAGAGTTAAGATCAGAGTAGTGAAGATTGTAGTTCACTGTTTATAGAACTAGGCAAAGGCAGATGTGAACCTGACTTTGTTCTATGTCCTTACCCCCATGTGTCCTTCAATTTATTTGTATTTTTAAAAATATTTTTTATTTGTTTACACTATTTACCTTCTTCCAAAAAATAACTTAAGAAGCCGGGCGCGGTGGCTCACGCCTGTAATCCCAGCACTTAGGGAGGCTGAGACAGGAGAATTGCGAGTTCAAAGCCAGCCTCAGCAACAGCGAGGTGCTAAGCAACTCAATGAAACCCTGTCTCTACATAAAACACAAAATGGGGCTGGGGATGTGGCTCAGTGGTCGAGTGCCCCTTAGTTCAATCCCCGGTACCAAAAAAAAAAAAAAAAAAAATTACTTAAGGATGGCAGTTTTTTGGCTCACAGTGAAAAGGATTCCCTTCTTAACCAAAGGAGGATAAGGATATTAATCTACTTATTTTTTTTAACTTGTAGGTTAATATTTGGCTCACAGTGACAAGGTTTCCTTCCTTAGCCAGGCTCCTTTGAGTTGTCTTCTTGAGTAAGCCTCGATCCTTGACCTACTGAGCCCAGTTTTAGCAAAGAATCCCGAGCACCAGTTTACTGAGAATACACCACCCTTGATATCCAATTAAGCCTGCTTCCTTCACCCTCAATAATAACCAAGTATCTCTTAGTAATTTTCCATCCATCCCCTCACCCTGCCAGTTGGCTCTAACTCCCCACATGTTACTACTGTATTCACAATTAAGTGCAATCTATCTTCTACTGCACTAACCTTAAATAAAGTCTTCCTTCCTATCACAGTAATTTCTCCTTAATAATAGCAACGACAAAGTTGTTAATTATATTAAATCAACTGGTGGAACCACCATTTAACCCAGCTATCCCACTCCTTGGTCTACACCCTAAAGACTTAAAAACAGCATACTATAGTAACACAGCCACTTCAATGTTTATAGCAGCACAATTCACAATTGCTAAATTGTGGAAGCAATCTAGATGCCCTTCAATAGATGAATGGATAAAGAAACTGTGGTATATATATATAATGGAATATTACTCAGCAATAAAAGAGAATAAAATTATGGCATTTGCAGGTAAATGGATAGGGCTGGAGAACATCATGCTAAATGAAGTAAGCCAATCCCAAAAAACCAAAGGCCAAATATTTTCTCTGATTAGTGGATGCTGATACATATTGGAGGTGGGGGTGGGGAGCATGGGAGAAATGAAGGAACTTTGGATAGGGCAAAGGGGAGGCAAGGGAAGGGAGGGGGCATAGGGGTAGCAAAGATGGTGGAATGAGATGGACATCACTATCCTAGGTACACATATGAAGACACGAATGATATAAATCTACCTTGTTTACAATCAGAGAAATGGAAAATTGTGCTCCATATGTGTACTATGATTTGAAATGCATTCTTTTATTTTAAAAAATAAATTAATTAAATTAAAAAAAAATAAATCAACTGGTGGATAAATCTTAGTACTTCACACTGTTGTTCGGAAAAATGTCAGCTAATTGCATTATAGAATGTTAGATTTAGAAGACAAGACATGCTGTCTGATCATCTCACTTTACAGAAGAAGAAATGGAGGCTCTCAGAAGCTAAATGAATTGCCCAGCTTCACCTAAGAATGGGCAGAGCTCTTTTCAGTGAGTCCTCAAAGGGCTTCCCCTCAAATTCCTGCCTTTACACATACTTTTTTTTTTTGATCTTTACAATGTGCTTATTTACTCACATTTTATAGCTCAGGAAACTGAGCACAGAAATGGCAAATGAACTATCCAAGGTACATTCTAGGGTCAAACTTAGCATATCTGATTCCAACATGGTCCACTATACTACAAAGCCTTCTTATTTGTGTTTACATACAACAAGAAATTTGAAATATTCACTCAAGAGGATATAACCAATAGATTCTGATGGGAAGTGTATAATAGCAAATGGGAAAAAAATGGAAAATCTACCTATATACATAATCTCATATATATATATATATGTATGTGTGTGTGTGTGTATCCCAGAGGAAGAAGAGAGGGATATTGAACTTAAAATTTTTTTAAATAAAATGTATAAGTGATAGCAATTCAACAAAGCCTAGTAAGCTAAAGTTCTAAATAGATACATGAGTTTTAGCCTGAATTCATACAGAACGTACCTCTTTAATAAAATACTTGGTTTTCCAGGGTGTGCCTGTTTCAGTACGGTGCCTTTCTTCTGTCCTTTGCCGTTCTTCCAGTGTTCGTTTATGCTCTGTGGCCTTATCAATTTCAGACTCCCTCAGAGAGTCTGTCACATTTTTCCATAATCGCCTAAAATCCAAAAACTGCATGTTTTACATTCGTTTTTAAAAAGACAATTAAGTAGAATGACAGTCTCAAAATTACAATAACTTCTAAAAATTACATTTCCTAATCAGATCTGCAATTTTATGCCTATGAGTTAGAGTACTGACACTGTGGCCCTAAGGTTGATATTCAGTTGCTTTTGCTTCTTTTAAAATTAAAAATAAGTTATTTGCCTTTTTTCTTTTTATTTCCTTTCTTTTTGGTACTGTGGATTGAACCCAGGGATGTTTTACCACTGAGCCATATCCCCAGCTCTTTCTATGTTTATTTTGAGACAGAGTCTCACTAAGTTGCTTGGGGCCTCACTAAATTGCTTAGGCTGACTTTGAACTCACAATCTTCCTGCCTCAGCCTCTCTGCTGGGATTATATGTGTGCACCAATGTGCCCAGCTCATTTGCATTTTAAAAAATTAATTAATTAATTAATTAATTAAAATGCATTTCAAGTCATAGTACATATATAGAGCTCAATTTTTCCATTTCTCTGGTTGCAAACCAGATAGTCACACTATTTGTGTCTTTGTACATGCACCTAGGGTAGTGATGACCATCTCAATCAACCATCTTTATTATACTCATTCCCCTTTCCCTCCCCCACCTCCCCTCTGCCCCATCCAGAGTTCCTCAATTTCTCCTATGTTCCCCATTCCCACCCCACTCATTTGCATTTTTGAACATTATGAAATAACAGGGACCAGATATATTCTCCTGCTTTCATCAACTAGGAAACCAGACAAAACAAAATGAAACAATGGTTTTCAGATATTGAACAAAAGTCAATGTTGCACAGTGGTCTTTGAGAGAAGGAAACTAATGAGGGGAATCCTATGAGTACTTCAACTTATTGCCTACAGAATTTATGGGCCACAGGGAAGAAGTTGAAACCTTAAGCAAACAAAAAACATCAGAATAATTCCTTTAGGAAAAAGTTGTCTGTTCAACAAATGGTGCTGGGACAACTGGACAAACAGATTAACTCATTAGACCCTCGTATCACACCACTGACAGAAATTAACTCAAAAAGGATTACAGAACTAAATTGTAAGGGTTCTAACATTAAAACACTGAAGAGAAGATACAGGAGAAAATCTTTTGAGACTTTGGGAGATTTCCTAGACACAACACCAAAACCACAATACAAAACCCATTGATAATACTACCTCATCAAAAGTAAAAACTTATACTGAAAAAAACACAATTAAAAAATAAAAAGAAGCCGGGTGCGGTGGCTCAAGCCTGTAATCCCAGCACTTAGGGAGGCTGAGACAGGAGAATCGCGAGTTCAAAGTCAGCCTCAGCAACAGTGAGGTGCTAAGCAACTCAGTGAGACCCTGTCTCTACATAGAACACAAAATGGGGCTGGGGATGTGGCTCTGTGGTCGAGTGTCCCTGAGTTCAATCCCTGGTACCAAAAATAAAAAATAAAATAAATAAAATAAAAAAAAAATAAAAAGAAAGCTGAATGCAGTGGTGCATGCTTATAATCCTAGCAGCATAGGAGGGTGAGGCAGGAGAATTGAAACTTTGAGGCTAATAGCTTCAGCAACTTAGTGAGGCCCTAAGCAACTTAGAACCTGTCTCAAAAAAGCAAAAAAAGCTGGAGATGTGGCTCATCAAGTTCCCCTGGGTTCAATCTCACCTACCAGTTACACAGAAAAAAGAAGAGTAGGAGACTAGTAAAAAAAATTGTAGAATATATATACAATAAGAATTTTTAACTAGAATTTACACAGATCTCCTACAACCCAAAAGGAAGACAGACAATTCAATAGAAAACATGGGTAAACATATAATACACATTTCACTAATGGAGAGAGATGGCTAATATGCCCTTGAAAATATGGTCAGTACCACTAATCATTAGGGAAATATAAATTAAAACCATTATTATTTCACACCACTAGAATGGGTGTAAGAAATAATACAGTCAGGTGCATTGGCACATGCCTATAATCCCAGTGGCTTGGGTGGCTGAGACAATAGGAGTGCGAGTTCAAAGCCAACCTCAGAAAAGTGAGGTGCTAAGCAATTCACTGAGACCTTATCTCTAAATAAAATACAAAATAGGGCTGGGGATGTGGCTCAGTGGCCAAGTGCCTGAGTTTAATCTCCAGTACCAAAAAACAAAACAAACAAACAAACAAAAAAACCCAGAAATAATACACACACTATTAGCAAGAATGTGTAGTAACTGGAACCTCAATACATTTCTGGATGGAATGCAAAATGCTATGGTTATTTTGGAAAACAGTTTGGCAATTTTTTAATATTTTTTAATATTTTTTAATATTTTTAAATATTTTTTAGTTGCAGATGGACACAATATCTTTATTTATTTTTATGTGGTGCTGAGGATCGAACCCAGTACCTTGTGCATGCAAGGCAAGCGCTCTACCACTGAGCTACAATCCCAGCCCCCAATTTGGCAATTTTTCCAAAGTTTAAACATAAAACTACCATACAACCTAGCAACTGTATATGTAGGTATTTTTATCCAAGAAAAATGAAAACATATTCACACAAAGATTTGTACAAAAATTTCACAGGAGTATTATTCATTACAGCCTAAAACTGGAAATGTCTATCAATTACTGAATAGATATGCAAAATGTAATATATCCATATAATGGGACACATACAATTCAGCAATAAAAAGGAGTGAACTGATACATGCTACATCATGGATAACCCTCAAAAATATTATGCTAAAGAAAGAAGGCAGAGCATAATAGATGGTATACTAATTATATGATTCTACTTATAGAAAATATCTAGAAAAGACAAATTTACAAAGATAGAAGGTAGATTAGCAGTTAGATGGGTCTGGGAGTGAATGGAGTTAACTGTAAGTGGGTGAGAAGAATATTAAGGCAGAATGAAAAGACTGTAAAACTGATCTATGGTAATGGCTGCACCACCCAGAAAAGTTACTAAAAATAGTTGAATTGTATATTAAAATGGGTTAATAATTTATAAAACATTTTATAAAGTTTTTTTAAATGTGGAAATTTTAATGTCGAAGTACAACTCATAGTAAGAATTACTACTACGAGAGGAACATTTTATAATGATCAAGGATCAATACACCAAGAAGACAAACCAATTCTCAATGTGTATACCCCTAATAACAGGGTTTCCAATAAAATAAAGTAACTTGCAGAACTACAAGGAGAAGTATTTAATAATAATTAAAATTTCAATAACTGATCTTAGTTGATAGAATAAATACACGGAAAACCAGTAAGGACATAGAGAACATGAAAATTACTGTCATTCACTTGGCCCAAGTGACATTAATAGGACACTCTCCCAATATCAACAGAAAGCACATTTGTGTCAGTACACATGAAACATTTACCAAGATAGAAAACATTCAGGGTCATAAAACAAATCTAAAGGATTAAAAACAAATTTAAAATATTAAATCATACAAAATACATTTGTTATGGTTTGGATGTGAGGTGTCCCCAAAAAGCTCAGGAGACAACGCAACAAGGTTCAGAGGAAAAATGACTGTGAGAGTCTTAACCCAATCAGTGAATAATCCCTTGACAGGGATTAACTGAGCGGTAACTGAAGTGGTAGGGTGTGGCTGGATGAGGTGCGAATTGGGGGCATGGCTTTGGGGTATATATTTGTATCTGGCAAGTGGAGACCTCCCTCTGCTTACTAATCATCATATGAGCTGCCTCCCTCTGCCACATTCTTCTGCCACAAAGTTCAGCCTCACCTTGAGCCCCAAGGAATGGAGCCGGCCTTCTATGGACTAAGACCTCTGAAACTGTGAGCCCTCATATATACCTTTCCTCCTCTACAATTGTGTTGGTTGGGTCTTTTAGTCACAGTGGTGAAAGAGCTGACTAAAACAACATTCTTTGACCAAAATGAAATTAAGTTAGAAATGAATAATGAAAAGATATCTGGAAAACTTTCAAGTATTTGGAAATTATTAACATTTTTTTAAAACTTCATAAGTCAAAAACAAATAAAAAAAAATAGGGCCGGGGATATAGCTCAGTATAGAGGACTTGCCTAGAGTGTGTGAGGCCCTGGAATCAATCCTGAGCACTGCAAAAAATTAGTCTATCAATCCCTTACTCATGAGGGAAACCAGAAAATATTTCAAAATGAAAACATATTAAAAGTTGTAGAATATTGAGCTGGGCGCAGTGGCACAACGCATGTAATCCCAGCACTTAGGGAGGCTGAGACAGGAGGATCGTGAGTTCAAAGCCAGCCTCAGCAATGGCAAAGCACTGAGCAACTCAGTGAGACCCTGTCTCTACATAAAACACAAAATAAGGCTAGGGATGTGGCTCAGTGGTTGAGTGCCCCTGAGTTCAATCCCCAGTATACCCCCCTCCCCATAAAAGTTGTAGAATATAAATAAAACAGTCCTTAGAGGAAAATATATAGCACTAAATATTTAAGAAAGAAAAAAAAATGAAAACCTAACCCAAGAGTTAAACTCTGGCCCACTACCCATTTTTGTACATAAATTTTTATTATAACAAGACCCAATTGTTTACTTATTGTCTGTTTGCGTCTGTTGTTTTCATGCTACGATGTTACAAGTTGAGTAGTTGTGGCAGAGGCCATCTAGCCCTTAAATTTATTCTCTATTGTTTTACAGAAAAAGTTTTCTCACCACTGGTAAAGCTCCCAGTTTTAGGAACTAGAAAAACTACTAGCAAATGATGACCAAGTAGAAAAAAATGAAATAAAAAAGAGCAGAAACCAATTAAAAAGAGCACATAAAAACCAATGAAACTGGCTGGGGATATAGCTCAGTTGGTAGAGTGCTTGCCTAGCATTCGCAAGGCCCTGGGTTCAATCCCCAACACCACCAAAAAAAAAGCAAAACAAAAAATCAATGAAACTGCTAGGCATGGTGGTGCATACCTGTAATCTCAGAGGCTTGGGAAGCTGAGGCAGGAAGATTGAGAGTTCAAAGAGAGCCTCAGCAAAGGTGAGGTGCTAAGCAATTCAGTGAGATCATGTCTCTAAATAAAATACAAAATAGGGATGGGATGTGGCTCAGTGGCCGAGTGTTCCTGAGTTCAATCCCTGGCACCTGCCTCCACCCCTGGACCCCCCCCCCCCAAAAAAAAATCAAGTGAAACTAAAAGCTGGTTCTGTCATTATAACTGATAAACCTTTAATCATACTGATCAGGAAAAAATATTTCCAATATAAAGAATACGTACTTACATATCCTATATAGATCAAAAAGATAATAAAGTAAAATTATGAACTAAATGCCAATAAAATACAAATTAGGTAGGTAAAATGAAAACATTTCTTAAAAGACAAACTACCAAAGCTCACAAAAGAAAAAATGGATAACTGTACTAGTCCTATGTAATAAAGATATTGAGTTTGTGATCAAACACTTTTCCCCAAAAGAAAACTACAAACTCATATCCTCCATGAATACAGACACAAAAAATCCTTAATAAAATTTTAGCAAGTACAATCCACCATCTATCTCTCTCTCCCTTTTTTAAAGTTGTTGATGGACCTTTTTTTAGGTTTTATTTATTTATATACAGTGCTGAGAATGAACCCAGTGACCCACAAATGGTAGGCAAGCGCTCTACCACTGAGCTACAATCCCAACTCCACCAGTACCTCTTTAATAAAATCTGATTTCACAGATACAGTTGGAAAAGGGAAGAATATTTTAACAGATATTTTTCAAGTAATTCAACTCTTGGATACTGTGTCAAAACTCAGCAAATGGTAGTTTTTCAAAGGCTAGCTACAATGTAGGAAACGAAAAAATGTCAATTACTTTTTCATGCTGCTACAGGAAAGCCACTGGTTTAACTTACACCCTAAATGGATCATTTATCCATGTATAACTTAATGTCATGACTGGTTATTTGAAAAATACTAGGTTGTCAAGTTCTGTAGATTGTTCAGATATTGACATACTCCACTGTATAATTTTTGGGGGGCAGGGGGTAATCAGGTTTTGAAACCAGGGGTGCTTAACCACTGAGCCACAAGCCTGGCACTTTTCTTTTTTTTTTTTTTTTTTTTTTTGGTACTGGAGATTGAACTCAGGGGCACTTGACCACTGAGCCACATCCCCAGCCCTATTTTGTGTTTTATGTAGAGACAGGATCTCACTGAGTTGCTTAGCGCCTCGCCATTGCTGAGGCTGGCTTTGAACTCGTGATTCTCCTGTCTCAGCCTCCCAAAGTGCAGGGATTACAGACGTGCGCCACCACGCCCGGCACTTTTCTTTTTTTTTAATTTTTAATTTTGAGACAGGGTCTCATTAAGTTGCTGAGGCTGTCCTTGAACTTGAAATCCTCCTGCCTTGGCCTCCTGAGTCATTGTGATTACAGATGTCTGCCACCATGCCTGGCTCATTATAAAAAATTTTTTAAAAATCACAAACATTAACATTACCACCAATTTCAACAGAAAACTCTGCTTGGGAAACTTCCAAGCTTATAGTGGCAGATACAAGTTTTTCAAAATTCTGATTTTTCCCTGGAACTCAAATTTTATTATTAATAACAAATACTGTCAATTGTTTTTCTTGAAATGTTACATGTACATCTTTCATTTGTAAGAAAAATAGCCACTGTAAGAAAAATATTCACATTGAAATTAGAATATCCATATCTTATTAAACGTTCTTTTAAGTAAAAACGATATTTCATAAAAACATTAGTTCTGCTTGTGACTCAAACAAGTACATAAGTGCTTTTCCTCCAGATAAATTAACTCTATGCAGCTTCAGGATCCAGCACAAATGCTTTATGTATGTTTCACAGAATACTAAATAACCATGAACTCACAGGTCCAGATTTAATGAAAGCAATCATTTGTACTGCTTTTTCTAGGACATTTTGTTTTCTTTTTGGTACTGGGATTGAACCGAGGAGTATTTTACTCAGCTACATCCCAGTCTTTATTTTTGGTACTGGGGATTGAACTCAGGGGCACCAAACCACTGAGCCATATCCCCAGCCCTATTTTGTATTTTATTTAGAGACAAGGTCTCACTAAGTTGTTCAGCACCTTGCCATTGCTGAGGCTGGCTTTGAACACACGATCCTCCTGTCTCAGCCTCCCAAGCCCCTGGGATTACAAAGCATGTGCCACTGCGCCTAGCTCCAAGTCCTTTTCATTTTATTTTTGTTTTAAGACAGGGTCTTGCTAAATTGCCCAGGCTGGACTTGAACTTACGATGCTCCTGTCAGCCTCCAGAAGTATCACTGTACCTGGTGAAACTAGTATATTTTAAAAACTGTAAATACATGGCAATGAACAATATGACTACTTGCATTTATTTTAATTAGTAATTTTATCTCTTTGAATTCTAATTACATTGAATGGGGCTGGGGTTATGGCTCAGTGGTACTGCACTTGCCTAGTGCGAGTGAAGCACTGCGTTTGATTCTCAGCACTCATAAAAATAAATAAATAAAGTCCATCAATGACTAAAACATATATATTTAAAAAAGAAAAAAAAAGATGACATACCTGGATTCAAATGGATCCTGCTTCTCCAGCGGTCTTACTCTTTTCTTTGTCACCGTCAATTTAGTCAGGTCTATACACTTTGTCTCTCCATTGCTGTAAGTGAACTCGAGAACACTATTCCATTCCCCTTGCACTCTGCATACCACAGTGTTGGTAATGTTGTGCTTTACTTCAGCTGTAACCCTAGAAGCAGGTAGAAAAGAAAGTATAGTCTAATAAGTGATACTAAATTTATTTCTTAGGATTCTGAAGCCCAAGAATACACCCTGCATGTTCAGTTTAAATGAGTTACAGAGCTCATTTAAATTTGTCAGTGTCAAACAAACTCCTTATAAATTTCCTAACAGCTTCCTAGATAATTTTTTTTTTCAAATATCAATTTTAGTCTTTAGAAAGACTATTAGGCATTAAGACCAGACATGGTGGCACACTCCTGTAATCCTTGTGGCTCAGAAGGCTAAGAAGGAAGATCACAAGTTCAAGGCCAGCCTCAGCAACTTAGCGAGACCTGCCTCAAAAAATAAAAAGTGCTAGCGATGTGGCTCAGTGGTAAATTGTCCTTGGGTTAAATCCCCAGTAACCCGTGCACCCCCCTCAGAAGAATAAAAGGCATCAAACCAGAGACTTTATGACCATAAATAAGGTATGATTTTGAACATTTTCTTCTTTTTTTGCAGTCTAAAATGCTAGGACACTACAATCTATTCAACTTATTTTTACAAATCCTATTTAAAAATCCAGACTTCTGGATATATTAAGTTTCACATTTAACCATTTGTTATGGTTTAGGTGTCAGGTGTGAAAAGCTCATGTGTGAAACAATGCAAGAAAGTTTAGAGGTGAATGATTGGGTTATGATGGCTTTAACCTAATCAGTGAATTAATTGCCTGACAAGGATTAATTAAATGGGTGGTAACTACAGGCAGGCAGGGTGTGGCTGGAGGAGGTGGATTATTAGGACATTGCCTTTGGGGTTTATATTTTGTCTGTGGCGAGGAAAACATCTGTTTGTCTGTCTGTCTCATTCTCTCTCTTTGCTTCCTGATCTTCACGTCCTGAGCTGCTTTCCTCTACCGCATTCTTCTGCCATGATGTTCTCCCTCATATCAGTTGCCTGTGGAATACAGCTGACCATCTATAGACTGAGACTGCTGAAACCCAGGATTCCTAAATAAACTGTTCCTCCTCTAATTGTCCTCATCAGGTCTTTTGGTCACAGCACTAAAAAGCTGACTAAAATACCATATAAACATAATTTTAAATTACACAGAATTTAGACAAATTAATAAGAAGTAAAAATCATAAAAGAATGCATTAAAAGTTTTAAAATCCTTTGGCTAAACAGAAAAATTAAAAGAGCACTGTTGTATAAAAAGTTTCACTGTCACTATAAAACTCAGACCTCAAACACTATTATTCAATTTTAAGGAAGAATTACCTGGCTATTTAACAAAAAGACATCTGTACTGATACAGCTCAAAAGAAGGCTACTAATAGGAATAGGCCTAATTATTTTTTTTTCAATTATGGCATTATAGTTGCCATAATTGTAGAATTCTTTTTCGTTTGTTTGTTTGGGTGTTTTTTTGGCGAGGGGGAGTGTTGGTACTAGGGATTAAACACAAGGGAACAGGGCCACTCTACCACTGAGCTACATTCCCAGTTCCAGTCTTTCTTTTTAAAAGACAGGGTCTTGCTAAATTGCTGAGACTAGGTCTATAATTTTTTTTGGTACTGGAGATTGAACTCAGGGGCACTTAACCACTGAGCCACATCCCCAGCCCTATTTTGTGTTTTATGTAGACACAGGGTCTCACTGAGTTGCTTAATGCCTCGCCATTGCTGAGGCTGGCTTTGAACTCGCGATTCTCCTGTCTCAGCCTCCCTAAGTGCTGGGATTACAAGCGTGAGCCACCGCGCCCACCTTAGGTCTATAATTTTTTTTTTTACTATTTATTTTTTAGTTGTAGGTGGACAGAATATCTTTTTTTTTTTTTTAATGTGGTGTCGAGGATCGAACCCAGTGCCTCCCGTGTGCTAGGCAAGCACGCTACCACTGCGCCATAACCCCAGCCCCATAGGTCTATAATTTTTAATGAAATATTTTAAGTAGGACACAGATCCGATTAGATAGGGTCAAAACTCAGGGAACAATGGCAAAGGTTAAGATCTAATTAGTGTTCCAGAGATAATGGTTTGTCTGGTTTCAAAAGAGAACTCAATGGACCAAAAGCAATAGCACAGGAATCCTAGAGCATTTGTTAGGTATAAGCCAAGAGATCACGAAGGACAAAGTGGAATTTAGGGAGCCTACAGTTTTTAGAGAGTAAAATGATCTGTATAATGAAGGTTTTTTTCAAGGTGTTGCAGCCTTTATTTATTTATTTATTTTTTTAAACTTCAACATGTGCCACCTCTGTAAAGTCCATAAATAACATGCTGATCTAAGCCAGGCACTGTAGCACACACCTGTAAAGCCCAGCACTTTGGGAGGCTGAGACAGGAGAATCGCGAGTTCAAAGCCAGCCTCAGCAATGGCGAGGCGCTAAGCAACTCAGGGAGACCCTGTCCCTACATAAAAGACAAAATTGGGCTGGGGATGTGGCTCAGTGGTTGAGCAAACAAAAAACAAACAAACAAAAACGCTGATTCAGCCAACAGTACACGAAGATGAAGTGGAATTTAGGGAGCCCACACCCACAGTTTTTAGTCAGAGAGTAAAATGTCTGCAAACTCGGAACTCAAAGTAGAGGTAGGAAAAGATCAATAAACAAATGATCCAAGAGCCTTATCTTAGAGATCAAGGTATACAAGGGCTCAGAATACAAGAGCACACCAAATATTCAAAATCAAAAGGAGTAACTGTAGGGTCACTGGACACAACATCATGATTACAATCTGTTTGTTTATCATAAGGTGGGTTGTGCTTTGAGGCATATGAACTTAAATAATTGCATTGCTAAGGATTTCTTGACAGACTAAAATGTTTCTCATGATGTTCTTCCGTATTCTTTTGATCTCATTTACCAATATCCTTCACTTCCTTGAAAATTTATCTCTAACCAAATAGCACATGACACTGCACACGTACTTTTTCCCTTCTCCATCCAACCCAGATCTGAAGAATAATAATCCATTTATTACTTGATCTTCATCTTTTTTTTTTTTTTTTTGAGACAGTGCCTTGCTAATGTTGCTCAGGTTGGCCTAAAACTGCTCCTGCTTCAGCCTCCCAAGTAGCTGGGTCTATAGGTAAGCACAATCGATCACATCTGGCTTACTTGATCTTTCTTTTACTGCCACACATAGTTGCTGACATTATCCTTATTTCCCACAAGCCTTTCTACTCAACAAATAATCAGCCTAGGTCCTTGCTCATGAATGCTGGGTCATACAGTGTTTAGAGCAGATGCACAGCAAAAGCAGCACAAAGAGAACTGAGGCAGGGCACAGGAACTACACATACCAGAGGCAGGTTATGAGAACTTGCAAAGGAACACAAGGAGGAAGCAGGACTTCACCTCAATTTGCTAAAAACACTTCTTCATGACCATTTAATACAGTGTTGATAAACTTCTACAAGGGACCAGAAAGAAAATTCTTTGGATTCTCAGGTCAGACTATCTCTTCACAGCTACTAAACTTTACCACTACAGCATGAAAACATTCAGAGATGTCAAGTAAAATAATGGGCATGGCTGTGTTCCAAGAAAATATGTATTTACACAGACATATGTCAGACAAGATTTGGCTGAAAGGCTAGACTGCCACCCTCTGATCTAATTTAAAATGCATAAAGAGGTTGGGGTTGTGACTCAGTGGTACAGTGCTTGCCTAGCATGCGAGAGGCACTGGGTTCAATCCTCAGCACCACATAAAAATAAATAAAGGTATTGTGTCAATCTACAACTAAAAAAAAAAAAATTAAAATAAATAAATGAAATGCACAAAGAACTTCCACAACAATTTTCATCTAATTCATTTTAAATACCAACATACTGATCCCTCTACTTCACATGTCCTTCTTTGGTTATACTCCTAGAATATTCTTCAAGATTCAATTCAAGCACAGCCTTTCTTTCGAAGCCATATCTTATCTTCTGGCCTAAGCCCATACTTCTATTACATGCACACAGGGCACTGATTATATGGTACTGCTATTCTGAGTTTACCATACCCTCCCAAAAGACTATACGCTCTCATCAAGCATGGAGTGGGTCTCATCTCCATATGCCCAATTACTACTTAGCAGAGTGCCTAGTAAATAGAAAGTGCTTAATAAATGTGTCAATTGATGAATAAGAAAATTAAGCTTCAAAGAGCTTAAGTGACATGTTCAAATTAATATTACCACCTAGAGTGAGTAAGAGTGAGCAAAAACATACACAAGAGGCCAGTGTGTCTGGCATTTGCTGAACATTTACGATAGGCCAACTAACATTTTACATACATCAACTTATTTGTCAAGGCTTATGACTACCCTATTTCTGTAGTGAAGAAACAGAGGCTCAAAAATTTAGATTAATTGCCCCAAATCACACAGCTAGTAAACAGCAAAGTCAGGATTTAAATAATAGGTCCCAAAGGACTCTAAAGTTCAAGTCTTTCCAATATTTCTAGGTACAAATTTCTGCAAAACAACTTGACCTCAGGTCTGACATTACCATCATTTTGTAGCAGTGATACCGGAGAACTATAAGAAAAAGGGAAATTAGGGAAATACGCAAAGAAATGAAGTTAAGCTCTGCTCAGAGCCAACTCTGTCACTCTGCTTCCACACAGCAGTCTGGGATTCCTGCCCAAACACACAGTATAAAGTTTAGGAATTTAGGAAGGAAAATCTTTTACTAGATTTTGAAAACCACCATGTAAAAAGGACATTAGAAAGATATGCCAATGATTAATATGAGACAAAATAAATTAGTTTATGGTAAATATTTCCTAATCTTGGGGGAAATCTGAAAAATTTTCTAATTCTTTAAAAGCTTTACAGTTTGAGCAAAAAGAACATGGCATATGAATCCAAGAGACTAGGTCTGCTAAGGGCCTTAAAGAGTCTCAATTTCCTCATCTAGAAAATAGACCTCTCCCTTAATGAGGCTGAGAGACTTCAGATAATGTTTATGAAAAACTTATTTGTTTTAAGTAAATTTTTACTTGTGGCCACTCAGAGGTGATAAAAAGTTAAAGCTGTGATCAAAAGCTATAGTTTTTCTGGCATGGCAACTTACTGTCTTCTTTGCATGCTAGGCTGTGTGACTCTAAGAGCAGCCATTTCTCTTCTCTGACAAAAACTGGGTTATTAGTTTGTTTTTTAATTTTATATTGACTGTCATAGTTTGAGATGAATATACTTCAAATAAATCATACTTTCTATTTAACCATTGCTTTTGATAAGTATCCTTATGAAACCAAGCATGATTTTAAGAAATAACTTGACTGAGTGGCTAAGTATACATTATAAAACAGTTATATAAACTGCCAAAACCAAAGGCAGATGTTGAAATAAAGACATTAAATAATTCCAACAGGTTGAGACATTGGCTTCTCATGATTACTATATAGATGCTAACATCTTTTTTTTTTAATATTTATTTTTTTGTTGTAGGTGGACAGAATATCTTTATTTTATTTTTATGTGGTGCTGAGGATCAAACCCAGTGCCTCACGTGTGCTAGGCGAGCACACTACCACTGCGCCATAACCCCAGCCCAGATGCTAACATCTTAACACACCCACTATGAAGCAAGTTCTCAAAATTGGGGATCATTTACTGCACAGGCAACTGACAGGTCCTCTTTATTAAAAAGATTCAATAATATCTAAAGCTTGTAAATCTTGTAACAATAAATGAGACAGAATACAGAATATACTGTCCTCAAGATACTTTACCAAAAAGCTAAATTTAAATCATTTTCCTATTCATTTCCAAAGTGAGGATAACTGACAACTGATAAAGCAATTGCTTTCTCACTTTCTAAAAACTTGACAAATAGAACTTCTCTATTTCAAAGAACTCCACAATCTTTTAGATTTTTTTATATCTTTTTAGTTGTAGATGGACACAATATCTTCATTTTTTAAAAATGTGGTGCTGAGGATCGAACCCAGTGCTTCACACATGCAAGGCGAGTGCCCTACCGCTGAGCCACAACCCCAGCCCATCTTTTAGATTTTTGAGACTCAATATTCACATGAAGGGTAGCTATACTTTATGAAAAACTGAAGAAGACACTATTATGTTACTCAATGCCACTAATGTAAGGATATCTGCAACAAATCCCTTTAGAGTCAGTGCCAGGAAAATAGTTTGTCTTTCTTGAAAAAGTGATATGCTTCCTTTATCAGAAAATGAGAAGTATGTTGAATATCATGTTTCTTTTTTTTAACAGATGAGTCAGAACTAAAATGTATTTTTAGGTACAGCAATTAGCTAATCCTAGCTTCACAATATGGCTATCCTTTGCTATCTTTATGATTATTATAATGACAGACTTTATTTCGTCTATTGTATGAGTTTTCCCTAAAGTCTTACAAATGCTTTCCATGAGAAGTATCCTGTGTTCAAAGAGGAGACTGCAAGCTTCCTAATGGCAGAGTACTATTTATTTCTCCATATCTCTAGTATGCAAATAAGTTATATATACATAAATCATCCTATAATCTTGATACTATACCACATGATACATATTTTACTTTCTGATGATTATCATATATATAATAATCATCCTAAAGCGAACATGGAAAATGGGACCAGAAAATGGACAGGGAACCATGAATAGTTAAGTAGGCTCACTTGGTCACATCAGAGATAGCTGTGGAAAATGAGGAAGTAAGGAAAGACAGGTGGTATATAATATATTTATACCAAATGCAGACAACAGATAATGTGTCTGCTCCAATTGCAGTCAGCTGTAAAAAACTAGGCTATCTCTAAGGAGGGAGGTATGACCATTAAATAAAGGCATAGAAGAAGTTACATATTTTGTAAAATCAAATAAGAAAAGGTGTTAAGGATATAAAACTATTTCTAACATCAATCTTCTAAATGAGAAATTAGGTAAAATCACTGGTTTTCAGGGAGAGCAGACTAGGAAAGATGAGAAAACTTCAGAATCAGCTATAATTATCCCTTAAAGAGTTAGGGAAACTGTGTGTATATGAATGCAAAGGAGGTTGAGAGAGAGAGAGAGCGCTCCTGCGTGCGCTATGCTAGAAGAAAGTGTTCCGCCTCCACTTTATAAGACCCAACAAGTGAGCATTGAAGATAAAGGGTAGAGAAGGGTAAAGAAGCCAATAAAGTGGTAAATGATAACAAATAAATAAATAAGGTGGTAAATATAGTATCTGCTCATTAACAAAAATGAGGATGTCTACCTGATAATATTAATGATCTTGGTGGTAAGCATGCTTTGTTTTATTTTGCAGTCCTAAGGATTGAACTAGGGGTTTCATACATGCTAGGCAAGTGCTCTATCACTGAGCTACGTCCTCAGTCTTTATTTGTAGTCATTTAAAAAAGAAATAAAAAAGAAAACCAGATATCAAATGCCAGAAAAGGCTGGGTGTGGTAGTACAGTCCTGAAATCCAAGCTATTCAGAAGGCAGAGGCAAAAGTTCACAAGTTTGAGGCCAGTCTCAGTAATTTAGTGAGACTTTGTCTCAAAATAAAAAGATTGAAGATGTAGCTCAGTGGTAGAGCTACATATATCCCCAGTACAGTTCAATCCCCACTACAGCAAGGCTTTTGGAATGCTTGCTTTGGGATGGTGCCTCTACAAACCCAATTTCAAGCTTCCAGGATAGGAAAAGCCCATGTCACATGGGAAAGTTCATACAGGACCTCTGAATGACAGCCCCAGCTACCCCCCTGGCCAAAAGCCAATCAATCAACTGCCTCTCATGTGAGTCAGCTACTTAGATCTCCAGCCAGGTTGAATATTTAGATGATTGAAGCCCCATCTGACTACAACCACATGAAAGTTGCCAAGTAGAATCACCTAGATGAAGTCTATACCACCCTCAGGATTGTGAGACATATAACAAATTACTGTTTTAAATAAGTTTATTAGCAGCTGTAGATAACCAGGACATCAACCTAAGTTACTGTGGACACCCTGTTTCCCTACTACATCCTTTTAGTTACTACTTGAAGTCTCTCAATTCTGAATGCCCAACTACTCTTCCAATTTCTTTCTCAGCTCATTATCCACCCTCATTCCATTCTACACCTGCCACTGAAGAACTTGAAAAGCAAATTTTTTTTAAATGTTATTCATTTATTATTTATATGCGGTGCTAAGGCTCGAACCCAGTGCCTCATGCATGCTAGGCAAGCGCTCTACCACTAAGCTACAGCCCCAGCCCTGCAAAAGCAAATTTCTATGCAGGATATTTTCCCAGGAGTCACCTATCATAGCAAAGATAAGATCTGAAGGGATGAATTCTGATTTTCCACATAAGGGAGTCCCAGAAATATAATAATTTCTTATAATTTATATTTATCATAATTTAAGGTAATATAAAACAGTGACTCATGCAAAAGGTTTGGCTATTTTGCATTTATGAAAAAAAGTTGAGCTCAAAACTATACTTAAGTTCTTTTTATAGTGGCATGTTATCCCAAGTTACTATTTACCCGTTGTTTTATACCAGGGATTGAAACCAGGTGTGCTTAACCACTGAGTCACATCCTTAGTCCTATTTTGTATTTTATTAAGAGGCAGTGTTGCCAAGTTGCTTAGGGCCTCGCTAAGTTCCTAAGGCTGGCTCTGAACTCACAATCCTCCTGCCTCAGTCAGCCTCCAGAGCCACTGGCATTACAGGTATGCACCACCACACCTGCTATACCTAAGTTTTTTGGGTTTTTTTGTTTTTTTTGTTTTTGGTACTGGAGATTGAACTCAGGGGCACTCGACCACTGAGCCACATCCCCAGCACTAGTTTGTTTTATGTAGAGACAGGGTCTCACTGAGTTGCTTAGCACCTCGCCCTTGCTGAGACTGGCTTTGAACTCACGATTCTCCTGTCTCAGCCTCCCTAAGTGCTGGGATTACAGGCTTGTGCCACCGTGCCTGGCTTTTTTTTTTTTAATATTTATTTTTTAGTTGTAGGTGGACAGAATATCTTTTTTTTTTTTTTAATGTGGTGTCGAGGATGGAACCCAGCGCCTCACGCATGCTAGGCGAGCACGCTACCACTGTGCCATAACCCCAGCCCAATACCTAAGTTCTTATAAAGGTATACTTGCATAATATATCAAGTGTTTGAAATGTAACTAAGGTTTAAAAATTAATCAAGTAGCTATGTAGTTAAGTTGTTGCAAAAGATAAAATTCTGACATGTAACACAGGTTAACTATGGATACTAAATGTGGGAAAAGGTTTTAACTGAAGAATATCAAAGAACTCTTTTGTGCAAATACAAATGAATATCTGTAGACAAGGCTTTAATAGCTTATTTCCTTCTCAGCAGATTTGGTATGGGAAAAGAACCTTTTGAGTTGTAATGAATATGAAATTCCCACTCATGGCTCAATACTAGTGCAACACATGATAACCCATAAGGATGGAATAAATCTGGGAAATCCTTAAAAAGGATTTTTTCTCTTAACTGACCCAAAGAGAGTTCAGAGGAGAAAAACTTTATAAGGAATTATAATGATTTTGAAGAATTTTACAGTCATTGTTTACCCCATATAGACATGAGAGAACTCACACTGGAGAAAACCCCCGTGGAAAAGCTTTCATTAATCATTCATACTTGTGTTTCGTTTTGTTGTGGTGCTGGGGATCAGACCCAGGGCTTCACTCATGCCAGGCAAGTGCTCTACCACTGAGCCATAACCCCAGCCCTCATTAAGCATATTGTAGAAAAACTAAAATAAAGTAGAAACTACAAGGCAACTATCATCATTTCTACAACAACATGAAAAGAATTAATACTGGACAGAAGCTCAATAAATGTGATGTACATGACCTTTAATCAATATCCACCTTAGATAACATGATATAATTCATACTAGGGAAAATCCTAAAAATGCATTGTGTGGTTCTTCATTCTATAACACCAACACCAAAGAGTTCATACTAGAGAAAACATGTCTTATTAATGTGGGAGAGTACTAACCAGAGCTTCAGCCTAATGCTGAAACAGTAAAATTCATATAGTCCAGAAATTCTAAACATGCAATGAATGTGGTCAAGGTTTCAGTTGGAGCTCCAGCTTCACTGATGTAAGAAAACTCAAGGAGGGAAATGCTATTTCTGAAATCATTGTGGAATAGCCTTCAGAGGAAATTTTGACCACTCATTCTGGGGAGAAAGCCCTAAAGTAATGTAGGAAGGGAAGTGTTTGAAAGGAGAGTCTCTTGATGAGCACCAGAAAATTTACACTACAGACATAGCTGAATAAAATCAATGTGAGAAATTCTTTATTCATAGGGGCTTACTTGCAAAATGGGAGAATTCACACTGGAGAGGAGCACTTTGAATATAATGAATGTAGGGAAGTCTTCAGTAACTATTTATTAAAGATGTCATAACATTATTGATCTCTTCCTGGAGAAAAATCTATTCATAAAATCTATGTGAAAAACCCAACACTTTGGGAGGCTGAGACAAGAGGATCGTGAGTTCAAGGCCAGCCTCACAATGGGGAGTGTGCTAAGCAACTGAGACCCTGTCTCTAAATAAAACACAAAATAGGCCTGGGGATGTAGCTCAGGGGTCAAGTGCCCCTGAGTTCAATCCCCGGTACCAAAAAAACTATGTGAAAAAGCCTTTAAGTGAACTCTCAGTTTAGTAAAACACTAGACAACTAATATTAGAAAGAACTATAAAGATCCTTTATTTTTAAAATTTTTTGTATTGAGGATTGAACCCAGGGATGCTTAACCAGTGAGCCACATCTCCAACCCTTTTTATTTTGAGACAGGGTCTTGTTAAAGTTGTTAAGGCTAACCTTGAACTTGTGATATTCCTATCTCAGCTTCCTCAGTTGCTGGGATTATAGGTGTATACCACCAGTCCTGTTATAAAGACCTTTAGTATATAATTGAGCGAGTACTTCAGATTTCTACAGTAAGATTAAGGATAAGACAAAGATTAGATCAGAGAATGAAAGTAAGAATGCAGTAAACATTACTGATGAAAAAAATCTAAATCATTTTGTCCTAAAGAAGCACAGAGTAGGGGTTGGGGATTTAGCTCAGTGGCAGAGCACTTGCCTAGCATGCGCAAGGCCGAGTTTGGTCCTCAGCCCTGAATAATAATAATAAAAAAAAGAAGCATAGACTATTTTACTGAGTAAAAAGATCATTACTTACTTAATATGTTACCACTGCCATCAGTAACTTTCAGTTTATTCTGTTTTTACAGGTTTATTGTGATATAATTTACATGTAATAAAGCATACTCATTTTAAGTGCACAGCTTGATAAATGTACATAGTATCTAAATTACCACAACTATTTTACATCTAGAATATTTTCACCACTACTTGCGTGGTGCCAAGAAGAAAATGCCTTTGAATGCTAGCTGGCACAAAATAGGAGGTGGACTTCTTTCATCAGGAGCAAAAGAAATAAAGGCAAGGGCTTAATAAAAACATGAACAATAATATTTAATTTGAAAGTAAAAATAATGATGGTACATTTATGAATTTTTAGTTAGAAACAATTAAATATTCTGATACGAATTTCCATGTATGTTGGTGTTTACAAGCTTCAGTATCTCCTTCTAGGCTGATCTCCACTGTACAGTAGTGATATCAATGCTGTTAATGTCTACTGATCTGCTCCCAAATGCGCTTCTAGGATTGTTATTTCAGTTACATAGACAGAACATGCTAATACCAAAACTACCCTCTTGGTTCTTCATATTACCAGTGACTATTAAAATAAATAAAGATATGAAACTCACAGAAGAGAAAAATGAGAGCCCACAATAGCTGTATTGAAACCTACTAAGGGCTATGCTAGAAGAGAAAGGAGATATCAATTGTGTGCAGCTCTAAAAATTCAAATCCAATGATTCATATCTAAGCAATTCACTAGTAGCGGTTAAAGGATTATTGTGAATAGCTACAGTTTGATAGTGTAGACAAGACTTTATCTCCCAAGAAGAAAGAAACTCATATTCAATCCTATTTCCCAAGAAAAACATGTAAATATCTACACATCACTTATTATAATGGAGGCCCCCAAACAGAACAAGTCTGTCAAAAAGCTCATAGCCATGTGGGGGAAATAAGATGAAACAATCAAAGAAACAGTTTGTATATAAACAATGTGGTTTTCAAAAAAATCTTGTTACAGATAATATGAGCTGTGTAGGAATTCAAATACACAAACACACATATATATGTACATACCACATATACTCTCAGAATGAAGTTTCAGAGCCTAGAAATACTTTGCAAAATAGAAAACTAAAATTGTTCTACAGCTTCTTATCCAGAAAATATACTGAAGAAAATAAAAACTAATGTTATCCCCAAAATCATCAACATGACAGTAAAAGCTGGATTTGGAAAAGTTATTATTGCAGTATATTTCCCTGAAGCACTGTACTGAAGCAGAAACTCTGAAATATAGTTTCACCAAAGCAAGAATGTCATGGGGATATAGATTTCAGCTCTAACTTTATATAAATGGGGAGGGGGGGTATCTAAAAATGGAAAGGAATGCTTTACACATTGAGTTCTGTACTAATAATAAATGTTCCAACACAGATTGAACAAATCAGTTATGAGGAATGTTACAAAAGGATTTAAGCACCTAGTGAACTCTGCTTTAGTGACTTCTAAAGTCCCTTCTAGTTTTAAGGCTTGAATTCCGTGATCACTATAATGAAAGGAGTAAGGAGATGCACTCATAACAAAGTATGACCACATCAATATCTTCTCTGAATGTAAATAACTATTCTGAAAATTCTAGTGGTTCTGCTTATGTATTCTGTTAATATTTGTTATTTTAGTTAAACTAGCAAAAAATAATCTAAGGTGTTAGAAATCAGCATAATGGCTACCTCAAGTAGGAGGGGTGTAAGTGGTTAACATAAGAGAGAAGCAGATGGAGAGGGAGAGAAACTGTAATAGGACATGAGGCACGCTTTGGGTACACTAGTAATGTATTGTGTCTACTTCAAAGTGCTTAAATTTTTATTTGGTGAAAATGCATCAATTTTGTATATTTTTGTATATATGTCATTTTTTCAATAAAAAGTTTATAGAAAGGAAAGTGCTGGGAAGTGATATTGGCTAAATTATATTATTAATATTATGTGCATGTAGAAATATGTAACAACAAATCCTATTATTGTACCAATAAAAAAATGTAAAAAGAGGAAAAAAAATATATAGGAAAAACTGAGTAGAGTGGCACATGCTTACAATACCAGCAACTTGGAAGGCTAAGGAGGAGAATTTCAACTTCAAGGCTAATCTCAAGAATTTAGCAAGACCCTGCCTCAAAATAAAAGGGCTTAGTAGCTCAGTGGTAAAGCACCACAGGTTCAATTCCTAGTACCATCCAAAAAAAAAAAAAAAGTTTATAGGGAAAGAAAATTAGCAGGATAGTCAGAATAGACATCAAAACACTTAAGGAAAGAGTCAGTATCCTTCTGAAGATCCTAATGGAAAAGTTGTCTTCATGTAGTTTGAGTAATCTGGACAAAGGCTAAAGAAACTACCAAAACAACAAAGAAGTGTAACTGGCTAATTCCCAGATAAATTTAGACAGAAGCCAGCACTCAGTATTGGTACCTAAAGACACTGAGTTCAATCACTGTGTTTCTTCAACTATTTCTTACACTAGATATATTTTCACCCTAACCTGTGGCAATAGCAATCTCCACTGAGGTCTGGATCCAAATATGAATTCCCTTCAAGGCAGAATTGGGCCAGAGACTGTACATTCATTTGTTAAGAAATTCTTTTCTATATGTCATTAGTTATTTCATCAGGAAAATTTTCTAACAATCAATATGTTAATAATGTTAATATTTTAAAAACTAGGTCATTATTTCCAGAATGTCTAGAAAAGTAAATATTTTACATAAAAAATAAACATAAAAATACAATCTCATCTACATAAAACAAAGCAGAAAAGGAATAAGGAGTTATAATACAAGGTCAAAGGAAAGAATGAGAACCAAATACCATTAAAATGTTCTTACCGGTGCAGTTTACCACCATAGAATGGCTTAGTATGAAAGGTAATGCTGGCTGAATACCCAGTTTTTGCACAGTTGACACTGACTTTACCACCGAGTTCTACCCAAGGAACAGTCAAAATTGACCGGGCATATGCACAAGGGAGAGAAAAAGTATACTCTTCTCCATGCTCCAGTAGACTGAGGATGCCTGTGTTTGAAAACATGGTGGTAGTTAACATCTTTTTAAAGAAACATAGCTACTGAAAAAATTCACTATTTTCTTTCCTATGACATGACCTAGTACATGATTCCATCTGCCCACATGATTATTTTGTTTAATCTTCATTTAACTTTGGATGATACTGACTTCATTTACAATTACATTTGACAACATTTCCTGGTATAGTGAAACAGATTTATTTCACTATGACCTTACTACTATGGGGCTTATGGGGCCAATAAATGTTATAGTGGAAATTGAGTTCCTGCTAATGCTCCTTTAAAAAAAAAAAAAAAAAAAAAGAACCATTAGAGCTCAAGGATATGTTATGCTGTACCATGTTAAGATCTGGTCATTAGTTAGTACTAAAAACCTTTTCACAGCAGTTTGGGAATAACTGAATAGCCAATGTTATAAAGGTATGTATAGCTGGGTATGATGGCACATGCCTGGAATTCTAAGTACTGGGAGGCTGAGGCAGAAGGATCTCAAGTTTGAGCCTGATTTGGGCAACCCTGTAAGACTCTCTCTAAAAATAAAATTTAAAAGGGCTGGGAATGTATCTCAATGGTAGAGTGCCTACCCAGCATGAATGAGCCCCTATTTAATACTCAGTACTGCAAAATAAAATAAGGTATAGATAGGCCTTAAACTCAGATAATACAATGGGAAAAGTGTTTTTCATTCTAGTCTATGTATATCGAGGAAGAAAAAAATGTAATTCTATCATAAAAACTAATAATTTATAAATTATATATAAATATGTAATGAAAATGATGTTTTTGCTTTGTTTTGTTGGTACTTGGGATTGAACGCAAGGAAGCTCTACCACTAAACTAGACCCCCAGTCCTTTTTACTCTTTTATTTGAGAAAGAGTCTTGCTAAGTTGCCCAGGATGGCCTTTAATTTATGATTGTCTCAAACTCCTAAGTAGCTAGGATTACAGGTGAGCACTTGGTGTAAGTGGTGGATTTTAAACAAGTGTTATTCTAATGGGGCTTGTTCTATATTAAGTGATGCTATTCTAAAGATGGTTTAAAAACACAAAGAGAATTACACTAATGAGTAATCAATCTATATTAGATAATTAAGAGACACTAAGGATAGGTGAGCTACATTATTAACCTTCCTGAGCTTGTTAACTGTATCCTCATCAGACCAAATACTTAACTGGATATGAACTTCTAGTCTGAACTTGTGGCATTTCTCTCTCAATGAATGTTCACTAAACACACTGTCCTTTTGTTTCACAGTACTAAGGATTGAACCCAAGGCCACTTGATTACTGAGCTATATCCCCAGCCCTTTTTATATATGTATTTCAAAAAAAATTTTTTTAGTTGTAGATGGACTCAATACCTTTATTTTTTTTTATTTATTTTTATGTGGTGCTGAGGATCAAACCCAGTGACTTACACATGCTAGGCAAGCACTCTACCACTGAGCCACAACCCTGGACCATGAGTCCTTTTTTATTATGAGATAGGGTTCTTGCTTAGTTGTCTATGTTGGCTTCAAAGTTGGGATCCTACGGCCTCTGCCTCACAAATCACTAGGATTGCAGGTGTATGCCACTGTGCCCACTCTGTTCTTAATGTTCAAAAATAAGGGTCACAATAAATATTTTGATATGGTTTTTAGGATACCCAAAGACAAACTGAAATTCTAAAGTAATCTACCCAAAGCAACATCAATTTTTTTTTTTTGTATTGCTTTTAACAATCTTCATAAAAGGCAACAATAAATAATAAAGTATTGAGCCATTTCAGAAGAAACATGTTTCTGGTTGTAATATATTTATAAAACAAACTGTCAGAAGATAAACAACAAGCCAAGCATGGTGGCACATGCCTATAATCCCAGCACTTTGGGAGGCTGAGACAGGAGAATCGCGAGTTCAAAGCCAGCCTCAGCAACGGCGAGGCACTAAGCAACTCAGTGAGACCCTGTCTCTACATAAAACACAAAATAGGGCTGGGGATGTGGCTCAGTGGTTGAGTGACCCTGAGTTCAATCTCCAGTACCAAAAAGGAAAAAAAAGAAGATAAACAACATACTTGAGTATATTTTAAGGGTTAATAACTGAATGCTAAATTGGGAAAGACTGCATTTTTATTACTTTTGTAAAAAAAACGTGATTTTTATAAATTGGTTTTATGATCTTTCATTTCTAAGAATATATTTAGCATACACAGTGAACATAGAATTTAAAATATGAAGAATACACAACCAGTTTTGAATAAATGTGATGATGGAAACAGGATAATTGAGATTCGTAGAATTCTAAAATCTCATTTATCTACTAATTAAATGAATGTTCCTTTCTTAAAAAAAAAAGCTAAAAGGAACAAAGTCAATTTTTATAAATGCCATTCCCTGATTTTATCTACTTCCTGCTGAGGGTAACCAATAGTAATTTCCAAAAGGCAATGAATGAATATATACTAGCACTTAGATAATAAAAATAAAAATTGCATTATTATACATCTCCTTCAAGATTAAACCATAGTGACCTACAATGGGCATGGGCTAATAGTATACAGCATGTATCAGAAGGTGGCATACTTTTCTTTTTAAACTAATAAAATATGAATACTTTCTTATATTATAAAAGTTGTAATTAACTTGAGATATCATTTTGGAAATTGATAAGACATACCACAATAGAACTTAAAAAACAGGGAAAACTGAAAAGGGGAATAAACGATTTTCTTACCAGCTATAATACAATCTCAAAATGTTGAGTCACGCTGAATTTGCCATGCTTATATTGCAAGTTCACATTCACAACAAATTATTCTTTGCACAAAGTTTTTCTTTTTTCTGTCATTATGTTTTCATTAACTTTTTAAGGATTTCTATGGAGATTTTTGTTTTCATTTCATATTCTTGCCCAAAAGACACTATTTCCTCAAATTATTTTTTTCATAATCTTTTGATGAAATAGAATTAAAATTTGGCAATGTATTCTTAGAATAGTCTGTGAATGGCTGCTAATATAGGAGATATACTTAAGTATTTACCTAGAAGATAGTTTTTGTGATTTTTTTTTTTTTGGTGGTACTGGGGATTGAACTCAGGGCTACTCGACCATTGAGCCACATCCCCAGCCCTATTTTGTGTTTTAAGTAGAGACAGGGTCTCACTGAGTTGCTTAGCGCCTCGCCGTTGCTGAGGCTGGCTTTGAGCTCGCAATTCTCCTGTCTCAGCCTCCCTAAGTGCTGGGATTACAGGCTTGAGCCACCGCGCCCGGCTTTTTGTGATTTTTATAATAATGAAAATAAGGGAACAACTTCAATGTCCAAATACAGAAAAGTAGTTTAATAAAAGATAGTAAATGCATTTCATGGAGTATAATATGCCATTAAAATGTTTCCTCAATATCATGAAAAAATTAATATATTTTGTTTAAAAAAAAAAAAAAGCAGGACACTATACAGAGAGAATTAATCCTAATTCTATAAAACTAAAAATATAAACATACACTAAAAATTATATAATAATAATCATATATAGTATATATATAATTTTATATATATAAATATACATATATTTTCCTTGCTGGGTATATATATAATATATACTATATATGATTATATACTATATATTAAATACTAGCTCAAATTACCTATTTCTGTTCTAAGGGATTACAGCTACTTTTATTCCCAAACTTCCAACAATAAAAATATTTTATATTTAAGTCAGATGAGGTGTGGCATGCCTGAACGCCTAGAGATCCTGGAGGCTGAGGCAGGAATATCCCAAGTTCAAGGCCGCCTGGGCAACTTAGCAAGACCTTGACTCAAAATAAAAAATAAAATGGGCTGGAGATGCAGTTCAGTGGTCAAGTGCCCCTGCATTTAATCTCCAGTATAATTAAAATCCAAAATAAGTGGTTTTAAATGAAAATTCACATTAGTCCATACATATATTTTCCTTGCTGGGTGTGGAGGTGCATGCCTGTAATCCCAGCGGTTTGGGAAGCTGAGGCAGGAGGACTATGAGTTCAAAGCCAGCTTCAGTAACTTAGTGAGGCCCTAAGCAACTCAGCAAGACTCTATCTCTAAATAAAATATAAAAAAGGGCTGAGGATGTGGCTCAGCGGTTAAGTATCCCTGGGTTCAATCCTCTATACCAAAAAAAAAAAAGATATACTTTTGTTGCTCCCCTACATACATTCTGGAACACACTAGGAATCAGACAAAAAAAAAATTGCAGTATACATAAAATTTCCAATCTAATTAATATTTATACAGATTCCCAAAATTTAAAACTGTAGTTTGATAATAAAAATTGCAGAACAATTTTTCTACTTACCTTCTCCAACCATTGTCACACCTATTGACATGCCTAAGAATTTGCTTTTAGTCCAGACATGTGCGTTTACACACATCTTCCTCTCTGCACATTCTGCATAAAATCCTGAGACTGGAGGATGATGGGAAACCTGCTCAGCAACAAATCTGACTGTGTAACAGTCTGATCCCACCTGGCTTGAGGACTCCTCTGATAGAGAAGCATGATTTGTGACTGTCTGGGTGGAAGAGCTGCTAACAACACCGGATGTAACCTCGCTTTTCGGCATCCTCCAGGAACAGTGAAATGTTTCTCCAATGATAGGATTGTACGGTTTTTTAGCAATGGCTCCCTTACGGCCTTCATGAAATGAGGTAAGGTAGTACTCAACAAAGCGAATCATTCTGTCCTCAGCTGTGGCTCCATTAGTGATGGCTATAAATAGGTCTGGATGAGACATAAAGTCTGCATACATTTCCAGCAAGGAACGCTTCTCTAGGATAAATGTAGGGAGCACCACCTAAAACAACAACAATAACAAAAATCAAAAGGGGAAAAACTTAATTCATGTGCACATCTATAGACAATTATTTGTATTGCTTTGAAAGCATTTCATTCTAAACAGGTATTAAAAAAACAAAGATACAAACAAAATGCATTTGGTCTCAATAAAAAACAAGCATGCTTAAAAGGAAATGAGAACCTGTCCAAATGGTTAAGATTAAATCCAAATTTAAGACACTGAGAAGGTCAGACAGGGGGGAAAAAAAGAATCCTCAAACTTTTAGACTGGATAGAAGTATCATTAGGAAAATGGTTTTGAAACCCAAAGTAAATGTGAGCCATGTCTTTTCTCCTTTCTTACCTTGAAAATAAACTGTGGGTGATTGATCAAGATATGAGAAGAGGCAATAAATGCCATTTGCTGGGACAGACTAGAGTTCACAGACCAAAGTAAAAACTGTAACTCAGAGTTAATTTTAAGTATTAAAGAAGAACTTCTGACACTAAAGGCAGAAAAGGAAGATACTTCACTTAAAGCAGAACAGGAGAGGCAATGTAAAATGATTCAATTCTTTATGAAAGGAAACTGGTGATATTTTTCAAGAACCCTCAGATTTTCATACCCATTTAGCATAGTAATTATTCTTATAGGAATCTAGGTTAGAAGAAAGAAATAATATGAATGAAAGAAAAGGAATGTAAAAAAATTAAAACGATTTACAAGCCGGGCGCGGTGGCGCAAGCCTGTAATCCCAGCACTTAGGGAGGCTGAGACAGGAGAATCGCGAGTTCAAAGCCAGCCTCAGCAACGGCAAGGTGCTAAGCAACTCAGTGAGACCCTGTCTCTACATAAATCACAAAATAGGGCCGGGGATGTTGCTCAGTGGTCGAGTGCCCTGAGTTCAATTCCCAGTACCAAAAAAAAAAAAAAAAAAAAAAAACGATTTACATTTTAAACACAGTTCTAGGTATTTTAAATATAGAACTTTCACTTAATGAACTATTATAGTCACTTAAAATTACGGTTTTGAAGATGACACACAAAAGACATCAGATGGTGGAAATTCAGATGGTGAACTGAACACACACATTAATTTTGCTTTCTCCTGAAATCCTATTTAAATTATATTAAATAAATTCTATATAAAGACAAACTCAGAGATACTGTAAGGTACACAAAAAGTAAGAAAATTCAGGGAGTTGTTAATTAGAAAAGTGAATCTTAAGCAGTTTACATTAAAGATTCCTGAAAAGGCTCAGGAACTTGACAGCCCCAGGTACTTCTGGATCTGGGGGTTTTTCTTTAATAAAGATGACTGAGTGAAATCTGTTTATAAAATTCAGAGGTTTAGTTTCTAGAGAGAGAAAGAAACAAGGTGGTTTATTCTCTAGATTGGGAAACAATAGGGGGTTTGTAAGAGTGCAGACACTTAGCTGATAAAAAGGGTTGTAAGTAACCCTTTATAAATTTAATGTTAGATGTTGAGACTCTCTCCTGCCCAATCCTCTTTTCCTGTTTAACATCTGTTTGTTTAACCCATCACACAGGAGATGAAAAAATTTTCTTCTAGGAAATTACCAATCCTAGCGGGGGGGGGGGGGGCACCATAATGATTCAGATACCAGTTTCTCCAACAAATGGCCCATCCAGATTACTGGGCAATAAAAACCACAAACTTTAAAACACATGTTTACAACTTAAAATCAGCTTTTTCATTTCCCTAAACTTATAGACAGAAATCCAATACATACCGAATCTCTAATTAGGAATCTAAAGGCCAAAATAAAGAAACAGATATGGAGTAAACAGAAACCTCACAAGGTTGAGGAGGGAAAGTATCAAAAAATAAAAAAATTGTACCTTCAGAGAAATGAGAAAAAAATGAAACAAGGAGGTTTCTTTAAAAAGGAAAATTCAGAAAGTTTAAAAACATGATAAAAATATTAAAATTCAAGAGAAGGAGTAGAAGATAAAGGTTGAGGATATCTCTCAAAATTAAGAGAAAAGATAGAAAAATGCATCAGACCAGTTTAGTGGCCATTTAAGGGTTTCAGAGAGAACAGGAAAAAACAAAAAAAAGAAAATCATTAAGGAAACAATTCAAGAAAATGTCAAGAAACTGAAAAATATGAGTTGTCACAATGAAAAAGACCAGCAAATATCCAGAGACAATAGATAAAAATAAACCTATAACAAGATTCTGAACAATTGCTAGGCATGGTGGCATATGCCTGTAATCCCAGTGAATTTGGGTGACTGAGGCAAAAGGATCACAAGTTTGAGGCCAGCCTGGGCAACTTAGGGAGAACCTGTGCAAGAAAAAAAGGGGGCGGGGCTGGGAAAGTAACTTGTGGAAAAGTACTCCTAGGTTAAATCCTCTGTGCCACAAAAAAAGATTCAGAATAATTTCAAAGAGAAAAACACACAAAACAAGTTACAAAAGATCAACACTCAGAATGACTTTAGTCTTTTCACCAGAATCTCATAGTAAGGAGGCAATATTCTGAAGGAAAATTATTTACAAGTTACAAATTCTAATCACACTAACAATCAAATATGAGAGAAACATAAGAAAGATATTTCAGACACACATTTTCACATTTGCTTTCTATAGATCTTTCTCAGAAATTAGAGGAGTATGTGCTCCAACAAACTGAGAGGCAACCAAGAAAGAAGAATGAGTTGAATCTAGAAAGGTAAAGAAATCCTGGTTCAGATTAGAGTGATGTAATTTTGATAAACATGCACAAATGTATAAAATCCCAACAAATCCAGAATGGTTATCAAATATAGTAGCAAGAACTATGGAGTTTGTAGGAATTCATGCTATTTGAAGATCAAATGGCAAAGGGAAAGTGCAATATTCTATAAAACTCATACTAACCCCATTTTAGTCTTGATTTTCTGACTCAGGGCAGAAGAAACTATGAGCTTCGCTCTAGTCTTGATAGGGTTTACTTTCTTCCTCAAGAGACAGACATGGAAGACTCATCTACACACTTCATGCTGCTACTGTATCACCTTTTCAAACCAGAGGACAGAATGTCCTAGAGAAAGTGCTCTCAACTTTTTCTGTATTTGGCTTCTGTTGACCATCTGCTGATGAAGTCAATACTCTCAACTCCACACTCTGCTGCTGGATTGGCTGAAGACTAATTTCCCCCCAGTCGAATTCTGGCTTCAGTCTGCTCCTGAGAGTTGGAGGTAGGTCATAGTTTGCTTAGAAGCAAAAAATACTGAGCAGCTTACTCCCTCTGCCCACATTCTTGTTGAAAGTCTGGTAGCTGGCTCACACCAAATGCTCTGAGACATATATATTTCACAGGATTCACTCTCAACTTTTGTCTTCTGATTTCTATAAAAGGGCTCCTATAAATTCTCACAATATTTTATAAGAAGCTGAAACCAGAGACTTAAATGTTTAGCCTCCCTTCATTAGGGAGGTGTCCTCTATGAATGGCAAAATAGCTTGTGTTGGCTTATTCACCTCTTCCTAAACTATGTAACATTGTTATGGGGTACAAACACAAGTTGTAAAACTATGGAGAAAACTAAGAGGATGATTAACACAAAAAACAAGTAAGTTGCTATATTTAGGCAATAGTAAGTGAGTTATAATTAGGAGGGGCACTCAAAGAGCCTTTATATTCTGTCAATGTTCTATAACTTAATGTGAGAGGGGGTGGGTATATGAGTTTCATTTTACCATTATTCTCTGAATGTTTATAAGTATTCTTAAGTCTTCTGTGTGTAAAACATATTTCAACAAAGAAAAGACAGTAACTGGAAAAAAAAAAAAAAGAAGAGAAACTGCCTATAAGTAAAGACTGAAGAGGATCTTCAGAATCTTTAAAGTGAGAGCTGTATATGTTAGAATGGTTGTATGATGGGAAATTTTTTCTTTTTTTAAAATTTCTATGACATGTTTCATTATAATAATTAAATAATATTATTTTAAAAGGACTAATAGGGAAAATATACATTACTCATTTACAACATGTGGAGAAAATATATATTACTTAACTAGAACATGGAGGCTGGGCCCATGGCTATCTTCTTCCATGCTGTCCCAATACTTAGCACAGTGTCTGGAATATAATATGGGCTCAGTAGATATTTGTTAATCAGTGTGATAGTTAAGATAGGTGGTAGGTGTCACTGCAGTTTAGTCACAGATTCCTTAATATTCCTTGAAAAGTACCATTTTTAAAAATATTACATTATTGTTCCTAATTTGTCCGTGGTTAATACTAATACATAACTTTTTAATTAACATGGCACAAATATGGAGAAGTATATCATATACAGTTATTCATGCCAAGAGAGAGCTTTACTACAATATTCTTTTCAAATGTTCTTACACTTCATAAACCCCAACATTGTTTTTATGCCTTCTAAACCTAAATCTACCAAAGGATAGGAAACACCATACTAATACCAAATGAACCCCTCAGATGACTACTCTTTTACTAACTTCACAACTAATAAAGTCTTTGTTGGACCAATAATATGAAACTATTTCTTGAACAAAATGATATTTAATTGAAGTACTGAAGTTAAATGAAATATTAATGAGTTTTCTTATTAATTCCTAAAATGCCTGCTCCTTAGTAGACTTTGAAAAGCAACCCACTCTTTTTTAAAACCTACTGTGAAACACAGTAAATTAAATGAGCTTTAAGTGAATACTAAACTCAAAATGCTTTCTATTTAAGTTGCTTTTTCAGTTGAACAAATCATTGAAAATAATCCTTAAACTTTCATCACCTTTAATGGCAACAAAATCTCAATTTGAAACATCTAGATAAGTCAATTTTGAAATTCCATATTAATGCAAAATCATATCAGTAGCAATTAAAGGTAAACAATCCCACAGTATTAATATTTGACATAAATAGGTTTTAAGCCTAATATGCTTTTAGAATTAATGTTATGGATTAATTGTTTAAACAAATTAAACCATACTAATTATTTTAATTATGAATAAAGAAGATTGGTTGAAAATTAAAAATCATAGATCAATGCTTCTTAAACTTTAACATACACATGAATCAGCTGGATATCTAATTAAAATGCAGATTCTGGTCCATTAAGTCTGAGATTGGGGATTGAGATTCTGCATTTCCAACAAGTTCCAAGAGAATGCTGCTGCCCTTTAGATTATACTTTTTTTTTTTTTTTTTTAATTTTTAATTTTTTTGGTACTGGAGATTGAACTCAGAGGCACTCGACCACTGAGCCACATCTCCAGTCCTATTTTGTGTTTTATGTAGAGACAGGGTCTCACTGAGTTGCTTAGTGCCTCGCCATTGCTGAGGCTGGCTTTGAACTCGCGATTCTCCTGTCTCAGCCTCCCTAAGTACTGGGATTACAGGCTTGCACCACTGTGCCTGGCTAGATTAGACTTTTAAAGTAGTAAAACTGGGGGCTGTGGCTCAGAGGTAGAGCGCTTGCCTGGCATGCGTGAGTCACTGGGTTCAATCCTCAGCACCACATAAAAATAAATAAAGATATTGCATCTATCTACAACTAAAAATATATTAAAAAAAAAAAAAAGTAGTAAAACTGTAGAGGAAGGATCTATAAACTATAACTTTAGGGCCAAATCTGACCTGTTTTTGTTTTGTTTTACCCCTTGGGTATTGGGGATTGACTCAAAGGGTGCTTTACCACTGAGATACATATTTGGCTTATTTTTTTAATTTTGAAGCAGGGTCTTATTAAGTTGCTCTGGCTGGTCTTGAACTTATAAGCCTCATGCTTCAGCCTCCTGAGTCTTCAGCTTTTTTAAAAAATATTTTTTAGTTGTCAATGGATCTTTATTTTATTTATTTATATGTGGTGCTGAGAATGGAACCCAGTGCCTCACACATGCTAGGCAAGTGCTTTACCACTGAGCCACCATTCCAGCCCCTCCTTCTGCTTTTTTAAGTAAAAATGTATTGGAACACAGTCATGTCCAATTCGGCAAATTGTTTCTTATGGTTTTTATAAGATTACATCCTTTTCCTTAGATTTTCCAGTATAGTATACCAATGAATCCCTTTTATTTATTACAGAAATGAGACTTATTATGACACTCCCTGCTGCACACAAAAAAACCATTAGATTTTTATAAAAATAAGAAATGCTGATTAAGAGACTAAGAAACTAATCATATAAAAGAAAAGCCCTGACAACATAAACAGTTTCCAGTACGGTCCTGAACTAACAATCTCCATGGACAGTTTATACATTACTTACTCTTGTTAAGTCCATGCCCAGCTTGAGCTGTGACAAGAGATGTAGGATAACACTGCGTTGCTCTTCTACAGCTCCCAGGTCATCCTCCTTGTTGTCACAGGTGTCCTCTACCTCATCATCTTCATTTACTTCTTCAGGTTCCTTGATGTAAAACAAAGTAAAAGTCTAGTGTTATAAACTTACCAATATCCATTAAGAATAAAAGGTTTAAACATCAGACTTCTACTGGATCTAAATCAATCAAAGGATGGGTAAAAATCATCTGAAAAATATAAATTCCATCATTTTGCCATGGAATAAATTTTCTTCGAAGAGCCCATTATTGCTGGAATTGAAAATATTGTGGTTTTTACCACAGACACCACATATAAAATACATTTATTTTGTAGAAATAGAATTTTTCAAAAAGAGTAAAGAATGCCTCATTTGAATCTCAGGCTTTGACCACCTGTCTGGGGACATCACTACTACAAATAATTTAAGTTTTAGGAGTTTTGAGAATTAAACATTTACTTCTTTTTAAGCTAAAACTATAGGGTACTTTTTAGCCAGGCATGGTGGTGCACACCTGTGATCCCAGAAGACTCTGGAGGCTGAAGCAAGAGGATCACAACTCAAGGCTGGCCTCAGCAACTTAGCAAAGACCTGTCTCAAGATAAAAAATAAAAGGGTCTGGTAATGTAGCTCAGTGGTATAGTGCCCCTGGGTTCAACACCCAGTATTAAAAACAAAAAGAAAAGAAAACAAATTTATTGGTACATTATAATTATATATAATACTGGGATTCAGCAGGTGTAGGAGTAAATTTTTAAATAACTGCAAGCACCGGGCATGGTGGCGCAGCCTGTAATACCAGCAACTCGGGAGACTGAGGCAGAAGGATCACAAGTTCTATTCTAGGTCCTTGTATAGAAACTGAAAATGTTTCAGCTCTCAATTTGGAGCTCCTATCTCCAAATGACTGGTTAAGAGAAATAATTTTTATTTTTATTTAAACAATGGTTTCACATCCTAAGATTTTATAGAATCTTATCAGCTATAACATTATAGGTTTATGTGGGGTTGATGTCCCATCTTTCATCAGAAAGCCTCACTAGTATCTCTGTGCAAGAGAGCTTTATACAAGGATGTTATCAGTTGGTATCCTATAAGATTTTAAAGTTATGAAAAATTTTAAAAGGCAATGATTTTGTTTATGTCTTTGCTTTTGATTTTTTCCCTTCCATAATCAAATCCTAACAAAAAACCCAACTGTTCTGTGTAGCTAGACAAAGAAAACCAATCCTACTTAGGTATAAAATCAATATTCTCAAGATGCTAAAAACAAAATATAAAACATAGTAACAGAGTGAAAAGATAAGTTCTGACCATTCTTTGGCCTTTATCTTTCTTTGTTTTCTACTTCCCTTCTATCAAAGAAATCTATTTCAACTAACATTCTGATAAATCAATTAACAGTCTAGTTTATTTCCTTATGTTAAGACCAGACAATTATTATTTCTATATATCAGAATTACTTCTGTCTCTATGACCCTGAGGAGAGATCCCAAAGACTTCCCACATCCTCTCTTCAGTGGCTAGTTAAGTATGTCAAGACTATTCCTGTTAATATTGGCTAAGTCAGTTGCATAATATAGTTTAAGTATACTTGAACATTTACTCATTATAAAATGGGGAAAGGTTGATTGCCTTCCTCTCTAAGTATGGATACCAAATATAATTGCTATATGAGATTAAATAATTATGAGACCTCAGAAAAACCCTGCTAGGTCTTGATTAAATAATGTTCTCCAACCCTCTGAAAAGGTACCTTTACACTTAAGGTTAGAACCTAGGCCACAGATTAATAATGCAAATACTGTTGTCAGGGGTAGGGTGTATCTCTGTTGGTAGAGTGTGTGCTCAGCATGTGTGAGGGCCTAGGCCCAATCCTAGCTCCAAAAAATAAAACAAACAACCGGAAAAACAAAAACAAAAAACCCAAATAGCTTTAAAACTACTGCTTATGGTTTGAATTTCCTCCAATGAAAATAATATTAAATTACAGAAAATATAATCTGGGGGGTGGGATTGTAACTCAGTGGTAGAGCATTTGCCTCTCATGTGTGAGGCCCTAGGTTCGATCCTCAGCACCATGTACAAAGCAATAAAATAAAGACATTGTGTCCATCTACAACTAAAAAAAATATATTAAAAAAAAAAGAAAGAAAAGAAAATATAATCTGGTAGAAAAACTCTTCAATAGAATATAGTTTTCATGGGCTAAGGTTGTAGCTCAGTGGTAGAGTACTCACCTGGCATGTGTGAGGCACTGGGTTCAATCTTCAGCACCACATAAAAATAAATAAATAAAATAAAGGTATTGTGTCCATCTACAACTAAAAAAATTTTTTTTAAAATATAGTTTTCATAAAAATAGTCAAAATCACTTATTAGAATAGAAAAATAAAGATAAATTACATTGGCAACTAAATATTAATTATAAATCTTGGTGTGAATAAAATAAATTAGAAGTTCAAAATTTTTATTTTTTACTTGATTTTGATGGCACTAGGGATTGAACCCTAAGAGCATTCTACCTGAGCTATCCTCAGATTCCCGCTTCCTTTTTAAAATTCTGAGATAGGGTCTTGCTAAGTCATCCATGCTGGCCTTGAACTTATGATCCTTCTGACTTCACCTTCCAAGTAGCTAGGATTACAAGTGTGCATCACCACCCCAGCCTCTCTCTTCTTTATGAAATGCCTCTTCTTGGTCATCATGCCTTTCTTTAAAAAAAGCTTAAGGCAAAAACACATCACCAAAACTGAAATAAATGTGCCCAAATGTATAACATCCCTACTGACCCAGAATGGTTAGCAAATGCAATAGCAAAAGCTGTTGAATTTCTAGGAAGTCACACCATTGGAGACTGCACAGCAAAGGGAAACCATAGCAGTTTACAAAACTCAAACTAATCTCATTTTTGTCCTGATTTCTGACATGGGCTTCATTCTAGTCTTACTTGGGTTTACTTTCTTCCTTATTTAGCTGCAAAATGTCCACTACTGTATAACTTATATTTACATTACTTATATTGCAAAGAAGGCATCTGTGAAATTTTGGGGCAATAAAAAGTCTATGCTGGAGTGACTGAGTGGAATCTAATGTCCTTTGAAATAAAAAAAAATCTGTGCATTTACATGTTTTTCACCTAACACTATGTTCTTGTTCTATGCACCAAGTTTGAAAGATTTGGAAATAACAGCAATCTTTCTTCTTGTTGACCCTGTGCGTCATTTGTAACATAGGCTCCCACGCTGACCACCAACATGCTGTGTTCTTTTTTTTTTTTGGTACTGGGGATTGAACTCAGGGGTACTGAACCACTGAGCCACATCCCCAGCCCTATTTTGTGTTTTATGTAGAGACAGGGTCTCACTGAGTTGCTTAGCACCTCGCCGTTGCTGAAGCTGGCTTTGAACTCGCGATTCTCCTGTCTCAGCCTCCCTAAGTGCTGGGATTACAGGCTTGAGCCACTGTGCCCAGCTGCTCTGTGTTCTTACATAAAGAATAAAGATGTTGCAGTATCTTACCTGAGTTTATTAACTTTCACTTAGAATTTTATCTCTAGTCCTGATCTCTCTCCAAAGCTATGGTTCCATCATCTTAATTGCTTTTTACAAATATTTGCAATCACAATATCTTCCTTTGTAAAATTCAGTATGTTCAGAACCACATTAAACATTCTCTTAAAAAGTTCTTTCTTCCTAATTTTCCTAGCTTTGTAAATAGTACCACAATTATATCTTGTCATTTACGCTCAAAAACTTGATCCAAACCAGTCAATTGTAAGTCAAAATTTATTTTTCATTTGAAACATAATATTGCCTATCCGTTGGTCTTCATTTATACTTCCCATAGCCTTCTACCACACTTTAACTTCACATTATGTTATACAGCAGTCTTACATATCCTTCTTCATACCCATGACCCTACTCTCTATCCATTATGACTCAATTTTTTGGGGTGGGGGGCCACCGGGGATAGAATTCAGGGTACTCGACCACTGAGGCACATCCCCAGCCCTATTTTGTGTTTTATGTAGAGACAGGGTCTCACTGAGTTGCTTAGCACCTCGCTGTTGCTGAGACTGGCTTTGAACTCACAATTCTTCTGTCTCAGCCTCCCAAAGTGCTGGGATTACAAGGCATGAGCCAACCACACTCGGCTCATAATGACTCAATTTTTCTGCATGATTTTTATGTTCTTTGGAAGCACAATTTACACTGTATTCTATGGAGTAGTGTTCCAGGGAGTATCATTTCATTGAAGTGCAATGTGAGTATAAACTCCAACAATACTGTAATCATTTCCCATAAACTATATGCTCTGCTAAATTTATTTTATCCTTATCACTTCCCCACCTCCCCGTGGTATTAGAGATTGAACTGGTACAGGGGTGCTCTACCACTAACTTATACCCCTGGCCTTTTTAATTTTCTATTTTGAGACAGGGTCTTACTAAGTTTCCTAGGCTGGCCTTGAATTTGTGATCCTCCTGCCTGAGCCTCCCCGGAGCTTAGGCATGCAACACCAGACCTAGCTTCCTTGTCACAATTTCTAAGGTATTACTATTATCATCCCTGCTTTACAGATGAGGAAACTGAAGCTAAAATGGTTAATTAATTGGCACATGTCTGTAAATACCATATCCTGAGTTCAAAACCATCAGGCAATTAAAAAACACATTGCAGTATCCCTGCCTATGTTATTCTTCTGTTTGGGGATCCCCTTACTCCTCCTCTCTTCAAATCCTGTCTCCATTCAATGCCCAATTCCTTTCCCACTTGGTCTCCAAGGCATTTCTCATCCACTGTATGTAATATGTTTTTCTTTCTTTGAATGCCTATTTCCCAATGGCCTCAACCATATCGATTAAGGAAAAAAATACTACTTCATATTATCATCTCAGTGTATACATGTTAGGACTTTAAGCAGATTATAAATCTCTTCAATGAAACATCATCTATATTTTGTTTCTTCAGTTCCTAATATTGGACTTGTCATATACCTGATAGCTGAATAAATATTTATTAACTGCTTGACTCTACAAATGATCTAGGCAAAAAGTTATACAGAAAAAAAAAAATTTCATGCATTACTTTTTTTTCCTGCTTCCCTGCCTACTCCGTCTCCACTGGCTGCCTCATCAAGTCAATGCCTTTACCAGCTTTGCAAGTCCTTGTGTCACATATTTCTTTTACAAAATAATTTACCAAAGTATAAATAACCATAAATCATACATTACTCTTGATGCAGTAATTCTACTTGGGACACAACCAAAGAAAGTAATCCAAAGAAAGGGGAAGGGGAAAAACAGTAAACAAGATAATAAAATGCTATTTATAATAATACAGAATAACAAACTAGATTATTTGCCAATAGAGACATTAACTCAACAGCCTATTTCATAACCTTTAAAACTTTAATTATATGGGTCAGAACAACATGGAAAAATGCTTAAGAGAGTCAAGTAAAAATAGCTTAAAATAAAATTACCTATGTAATTACAGTGGCCATAAAAATAACAGGCAAAAAAATAATATGACTTATAACAGTGGTGGATCTATGAATATAACAACACTTTACAGATTCTGAGAAATGTGCAATAAATACTTTTTAAAAACATATTAAAAACCTGACATCATGTACTATTTTAAGTAGAGTAATATTAAAACAATCAGTTTGATAAAATACTATCAAAACGCTTACTATAGGACTGGGGTTGTGGCTTAGTGGTACAGCGCTTGCCTGGCACACGTGAGGCACCAATCCCCAGCACCACATAAAAAAACTAAATAAACAAAATAAAGGTATTGTGTTCATCTACAACTGAAAAATATTTTTAAAAAAGCTTACTATAAATAGTAAACTTTCAAGTTTATAAATGTAATAGTAAACATCTAGTAAACAATGTTAAGCTAAGATAATGGATAAGAAATATAAGAAATAAATGCTGTGCAAATAATTATGTAACTTATTTTCTAGAAAAAGAAAAGCATGCAAATTTTGATTTTAAAAAATATTTTTTTATCAAGTAAAACTAAACCAAAACTAAAAAGGATATATGATTTAGCCTGGAAAATACAACATGTTCAAGTTTAATATAAGAGACCTCTTCCAAAGCAAATGAAGTTTAAAGTAGAACAACAATGTTTAGAACCTGCAAGTGTTATACTGACTCAAATGCTTTAACAACAAAGAGAAAACTGATCTTTTTCAGAGATTCCTAATTTTTTTTTAACACATCATAACTGTATTTTTATATTACCTTACCCTTGCTAATAGTCCAGATTCTGCAACAGACTGCTCTTCTGGGACTGCCACAGGCTTATTGTGCTCAGTTGCAAATGGTTGATCAGCTCCATTTTTATAGTGGTCTGATAAAGGTACCTTTGGTTCTAACCACTCGATTGTTGTTCCTGATGAAGTAAGAGAAAACTTTTGCTGAAACTTGCTCATAATCTGGAAAGTTCAGCAGATGTGGATTTTATTAAACAACTGTGTTTTGAGCCTACAAGACTAAAAAGCAATTCAACTGTTAAATGACCCTGAAACACAGCGACTTGGATCTCATTAGCATGAGCACCATGATTGGGTATTTTACAACACAGCAACCGGCAATTAGAAATCAGATCCTATTTAAAAGAAATCAACCTTGAATAGGACTGAATTCACTTCCTGGCCACGTCTGTGAATCATGAAGTATATTCCCAATCAGTTGATATGCTCTCTTCTCTATTAAGAATATTTGCCTCTAGTAATCAAAAAGTATGCAATTATGCTTTAGGGGGTCAGGAATCTAGGGCTGTGAAATGTAAAATTTGTTTCCATTTGGGACTACAGTTTTCTAACCAATCAAAATAATTCCCTGGACCTAATTTAAGAATTGCATGTACTTGTCCTTATTTTTTCAATCATAAAAAAGCACCATATAACTTTTAAACTGAAAGACACTTCTTTCTACTAAATAAATAATAGCTGACCTACTAAAAGACAGTGGTCACATTTGGAGACCTGTCATCTTCTCTGTTAATGACTCAAAGGTCTCTTGTTACCCTCAACTAGTTGAACAAAGTGGATTCTATGCCTAATCAATAATGGAAAATGTTCCAGTTGATTTCAGAGGCTGATTTAGGTTTCACAGAAGCTAGATTATTGACTGCTATAATAGGGGACACCAAGACTACTATAGAAAAAATTTATAAGAGCAAAGAATTTACTCAGTCTATAACAATACCCAAGATTTCAGCAGAGGAATGAATTACAAAGTACCCACCAGGCTACTAGAACATCTTGCTTTGTTCAGTCTTACTTGGCAGTGAGGGGATTCATGATTGGAGGAATACCCTAGATAAGTTCATGGGGCCTGTTTTAAAATTCCAAAGAAAGGAACTGGGAAGGCAGCTCAAGTGGTAGTGTCTACTTAGCATGCATAAGCTCATGGCTTCAATCCCTAATACTGCACAAAAAGTAAATTTAAAAGTAAACAAATACATAAATAAAATTACAAAGAAATGCAAACACTTTGTTTCTACCTTAAAATGTTTATTTTCTTTTTCTTTTTGGTACCGGGGATTGAACCCAGGGGCACTTAACTACAAGCCACATCCCCAGCCCACTTTTGTATTTTATTTATTTATTTATTTATTTAAAAATATTTTCTAGTTGTTGATGAATCTTTATTTTATTCGTTTATTATTTATGTGTGGTGCTGAGGATCAAACCCAGTGCCTCATGCATGCTAGGCAAGCACTCTAACACTGAGCTACAGCCCCAGCCCCATTTATGTATTTTATTTAGAGACAGAGTCTCACTGAGTTTCTTAGGACCTCACTAAGTTGCTGAGACTGGCTTTGAACTCATGATCCTCCTGCCTCAGTCTCCCAAGGATCTAGGATTACAGGCACGCGCCACCACGCCCAGCAAAATATTTATTTTTGATATCAACATCTAGATGTGTTTACTTCTGAAAAATAAAACACACATGAACTCATTAAAAGACCCATTTTAAGAGCACTTAAGCCAGGCACAGTGGCACACACCTGTAATCCCAGCACTTTGGGAAGCTGAGACAGGAGAATCTTGAGTTCAAAGCCAGCCTCAGCAACGGCAAGGTGCTAAGCAACTCAAGGAAACCCTGTCTCTAAATAAAACACAAAATGGGGCTGGGGATGTGGCTCAGTGGTTTAGCACCCCAATACCAAAAAAGAAAAAAGAAAAAAAAGAGAGAGAGAGAGCTCACTTAACTGACTGAAAACCATGACAAAACCATTTATCAAACCAATCATTTGCTCAGGCCAAATCTGAATAGAGTGAATCACAGCCTCTGGGGCAGGAGTCTCCTGTATTTCTCCTTTGCTAGCAGAACAATAAAACCTGTCCCTTTTCTCAAAAAAAAAGAGTGCAAAGGTAATTAACTTTTTCTTTTCAAGTTATATTTTCATTCTCAAGTAACAAGAATAAATTCTTACATACCTAATTTGGAAAAGATGGCAATTTACATTGAGAGAGACCAATGCCAGTTAAACCCATTTAAGTCCCAAATTGTCAATTCTGCAAATATTTCAACAAAACTGATACTGGTGAATTAAAATAGATTGGAAATCATAAACTTGAGCTTATATACATTAATTAATATTATTACACTGTAGTGATGCTGTTGTTATATAATTGTTACATAATTATATTAGATGCTATATATTTTTAAATATTTTTTTAGTTGTTGATAAACCTTTATTTTATTTATTTATATGTGGCACTGAGAATCAAACCCAGTACCTCATGCATGCTAGGCAAGCACTCTACCACCAAGTCACTACCCCAGCCCTAGATGCTATATTTTTTATATGTGTGTCATATCTGGGACAATTGGACAAAATGGGTTAATTTAAATCATCCAAATAAAATTTCTATAAATTTTTAAAATTACATAGTATTTAATAAAGTATTTACTGAGCATCTAATCCAGTATCTAGCACTGTGCTACTTGATATACGTTTTAAAATTAAGTAGCATAGACTGGAAATACACTTTTTCATTTTCCTGGCCAAAGTAATAATAACGAGAATTAAACCAAATTTCATAGATTAAGGTAACTCTTCTAATATTCAACATAGGAGAATAGTTAAATTAAACAAAATATATCCCTGTGGAATATAATACAGCCAATAAAAGTTACTTAACAAAAACAGGTAAAAACTTGGAATATAGTTTTGATATTAAGTAGAAAATATAAGGCACAAACTTATATATATTTTCTAAGACCAAGAATGTAAAATAAAAAATAAGAAATAAAAAGAAAAATTTGAGGAAAGAGGTTATTTTAATATATTAATAGTGGTGGTTTCTGGTTTGTATACTATTTTATAGTTACTATTTGTATGTTTCTTTTTTTTTTAAATGTTTATTTTTTAGTTGTAGGTGACAGAATATCTTTATTTTATTTTTATGTGGTGCTGAGGATCGAACCCAGTGCCTTATGCGTGCTAGGCGAGCACGCTACCACTGCACCATAATCCCAGCCCCTGTATGTTTCTTTCCCAACTAAACTATGAGTTCTTAAGGAGGAACATACAGAACTTATTTGCCTCTCCAACAGTGCTCTCACCTATACTTACAATTATTATTAAAAATAGTTTATTGACTAGAAATGCTGAATTTAGGCATATAAGAAGATAGAATCCACACTATAAAATGACTAAAGTAAACATTTTCCTGAGCAGAAACTTGCTGACTTTCTAAAATACCCTTTATAAGTAAGGGGAATTAGTTGGAATAATGAGTTGTTATAAAATACTAAGTTCCATTATTAATGACATGATAGGTTGAATCATCTCATTTATGGAAGAACTCAATTGTTATACTCTATGAAATAAAGTCTTTTTTCCCCAATATAATGAATTTCAACAGATACTCTAAAATACTAGATGTATAGTAAGTTTCAAACTAAAAGTTGACTGACAAATGATATTTATATACATATGTTTAAAAAATAAAATGATGAGTAGTATACTAAACCAAAATTTGAGAAATAAACCCAATGTTTCCACTTTGGTCAACTGAGTCAACAGATGAATAGTGATACCAGCAATTTTAACAGAAATATAGGAGTCAAGGGTTTTGACTTTAGATTTTGACATGCGAAACTTGAGATCTCTAAAGAAATATTTAGGGATCTTAGGTATTAGACCTAAAATCATTTCAGATTCAGTCAACGGCACAATTAGGATGAATTTGTATGTTAGTGTAATAACTAAAAACCAAGAGGTTCACTGGTTTTCTTTTAAAATATTTTCTGGAGTTAGAATGATAACAGATGCAGTCCTCTCCAGGTTTTGTCCTTCAACCTTAAGCTTACCTTTAATCTCTAACTTACCTGAAGGCAATGAACCCTTCTGATGTGATGCATGCTGCAACTGGAGAATATGAAAGCAGTCATTTAAGCAGTTCATGGTTGCCATGGAAGTAGCTTTGAGCATTAAGAGATCCTGGTCCAAGGAACTAAGAAGACCAGAAGTCGGAAGGCATTCAATTCGTCTAATTAAGTCTCTCTGTTGTCCTTCAGCATGAGACATCATCTAAGGAGAACAATTGCCATAATTTCTGTGTAACATGTATACATTCATTTTAATTACCATACTTAGCTTCTCAGCCATTTTTACTACATATTAGGCTTAGAAATCTATTTTTAAGTTTGCTAGGCTATTTCCAGTTAATAAGCATTTAATAGTTATTTATCAAATGAAAAAAAGATTGTGACTTTGGTGGCTGTAGTTTTTCTTTAGAAGCAACAAAGCCCAAAGGTCTTGCCACTTATTATTAACAGTATAAATGTGTACAAGTTATCAGAAAGAACATTGTTTCTTATTTTTATTTTTTGTAGTTGTAGATGGACAGCATGTCTTTGCTTATTTTTTTGTATGTGGTGCTAAGAATTGAACACAGTGCCTCATGCGTGGTAGGCAAGCACTCTGCCACTGAGCCGCAGCCCCAGCCCCAGAACCTTCTGCTTACAATTCAAAGTATTTAAGCATTATAAATTCGGATTAATAGCAGGATTGAATACTTCATTCAAAGTAAAATCAGGGATGGGGGTGTTTAGTGGTAGAGCATCTGCCTAGCACATGTGAGGCCCTAAGTTTGAACCCCAGCACTGCACAAAAACCAAACTAACTAACTAAAACCAAAGTAAAATTAATTTCCTATAGTGTCAACAATTTTCACTATACTTTGGTCAGGCTTAATTTGAACCTGCAATGAGAACATGACTGTTTACTTGTTTCCTCTTTCCTAATCTAATTTTCTGTCCCTGTTAGGCTGATTTTGGCAAAAGTACTGGGTATAAGCTTTTCAGGTCAAAGGAATTTAACACATTCTGCTTTGATTAGGAGGCTCGTCTACTTTTTCTAATGCAGCCAATGGAATAACTGAAGAGAAACCTTATTTTTTTAGATGAAAACCTAATTTACAATGCTTAAATATTTGAATTGTAAGCAGAAGGTTCTCATTGCCCATCCTTCAGCCACTAGCTTAATTTACACAGAAACTCTACAGTGGAGACTCTTAGCTCTCAGTGTCTCTGTTCCAGATGATTTTTAATACAGTTTTTTAGAGGGCTAGAGAAAGAGGGATGCAAACTCATCCTACCGAACAAATCAATCATGCATGGAAGAGGACCTGAATAACATGCGTCATAGTTCAGGTTCAAGCATTTGCCATTCACAGGGGGGAAAAAAGTCTTTAAAAGAGAAGTATGAGTTTAAAGATATCCATATAAACACACTTATACATGGACACACAGACACACACGCTTTGTGTATAAATGTTTTCGCAAATAAATTTGGGGACTAAATGAGGCTAGGAAGATAGCTCAGTGGTAGAGCACTTGTCTAGCACACTAGCCTAGCACACTTAGCCTTGGATTCAATTTCCAACATCACTCACAAAAAAATTGGACTATTTATAATTCAAACATAGCAACAGATTCAACCAATCTTCACTATAGTTTGGCAACATTTACTATAGCTAAATAAATATAATTCATAATCCAACAACTATACTCAAGTATGTAACCAACAAATATACATATATATGTTCATAAACTCAAATGTTCATCAACACTAGAATGGAAAAAATATTATAGCATATTCATGTAGTAAACATTTTCTGGCAATGAAAAGAAAGAAACAGCTACATTCAACATCATAAGTAAAGCTTGAATATATAATGTAAACCAAAGAGAAGCTGTGCCCAAAGTAATACATACTGTATGATTCCAGTTTTAGAAGTTTCATAAGAGGGCAAAACCTATCTATGGTGTTAGAAGTCAAAAGAGTGAGAAAGTGGACAATGATGGAAGCATGAAAGGGTCTTCTAGCATACTGGTAACATTTAATTTCTTGATCCAGGAGGTGGTTACATGGACATTATATGAAAAGGTACTTATGTTCTTTGTACTTTTCTATGTTATAAGCTAATACAAGCTGAATAAAGACAAAAATCACAACTAAAATATTCATGACATAAATAATCAGAAGACAGCCGGGCACGGTGGCGCACACCTGTAATCCCAGCACTTAGAGAGGCTCAGACAGGAGAATCTCAAGTTCAAAGCCAGCCTCAGCAACGGTGAGGCACTAAGCAACTCAGTGAGACCCTGTCTCTACATAAAACACAAAATAGGGCTGGGGATGTGGTTCTGTGGTCGAGTGCCCCTGAGTTCAATTCCTGGTGCAAAAAAAAATCAGAAGTCACAATATAACAACAATTGAAAGTGGGAAAGAGTGTTTCTTTTTGCAAATGACTCAAAAAAGTCACCTGATAGATAGTACTGATGTTAGAAGTGATGTAAGAAAGTACAAACGTTAAAATTTAGTAATGGCCCTCTACAAAACAAAAAAGCAAACTGATCATATATTCACAAAGAAGTGGAAAAGTAATCTGTGAAACTGTTATTAGTGATTGTTCCTGACACTATAAAACCAGTTCCTTAAAGGAGAGAGATTTCAGGAATGCCAAAAACTTGGTCAACCTGAATTTTGTTACTACATATAGCAATATGGAGAGAGTGTTACATTATCAGCATCTAGTTTGTCTGAAAACCAGATTAGGAGCTGGGTGCGGTCTGGTCGCGCAAGCCTATAATCCCAGCACTTAGAAAGGCTGAGACAGAAGATTGCGAGTTTTAAGCCAGCCTCAGCAATGGCGAGGCACTAAGCAACTCAGTGAAACCCTGTCTCTACATAAAACACAAAATAGGGCTGGGGATGTGGCTCAGTGGTCAAGTGCCCCTGAGTTCAATCTCCAGTATCCAAAAAAAAAAAAAAAAAAAAAAACCAGATTAGGTCCATAATTTTAATCATTGTGTGTTAACTGCCTCACTTATTAAAATTATCATTTTAGCTACTGTGGGCTAGGATAACCCCAGGATGAAACATGCACTGATTAATGAAAGTGAAACAATAAGTAGTACTAATAGTAAACAGCAGAAAATTAAAAGGTCATTTTAATTAGGTTAATATTTTGTAATATGTAATATCAAGCACAATATAATTTTTTCTCCATGATTCAATTGTTTTTGTCTACTGTTACTTAATCTAACACTGGACTTATGCAGGGACTTGGATTAAAATGTTCTGTTTAAACACATTCTGATTCATACTGCATTTCTGCATTACAATCTCCCAGAGCTGGATATTTCTAAAAAAGTAATTCTCAAAGTGTGTTCTGTAGATCCTGTGAGACTTCTTCCACACGGTGGGTGAAGTCAAAACTATTTTCATAATAATTTAAATAAGTTATTTACCTTTTAAGCTATGGTTATATTTGCACTGATGGTGCAAAAGCAATGGGGGTAAAAACACTGAAATTATTGAGAATCACGGTAGTGGCACCAATCCTACAAGGGACTCTATATCCTTCACTCATAGAAAGGAAGCCAATTTTGCAAGACACAATGGCACATGTCTATATCTTGACTCAAGGACATATTTTTAAAGTAAATACTGTGAAAAATGGCAAGTATTCATAAAGTACTTCTGTTGCATACCAAAGTACAAAGACTGTCTAGAAAAAAAGCACTTCTGTGACTAAGTTGCAGACGGAACTAGTTTTTTTTCCCCTCCACAGGTTACCATTTTTATGTGAAAGAATGACTAACAGAAAATATGGCTATTCAAACTTGGGAGTAAATAAGATATTCTTTCAAAATTGAACAAAATGAGCTTATCATTTCAAAAGAAAAAAGATAATTGATAGTATTTGTTCTAATTATAAAATTTAAGCTTTAAAATGAAAATTAGAATTTTGGAAATCCTGTGTCTGCCACCATGGGTTTGATAGCTTCCCAATACTGAAAAAGTCCTTTCTGATGAGACTAATGAGGATGTTATTGTGAATTTTAGACAGTGTATAATGACAAAATGAATCAACATTTGCCAGACCTGACTATGAACTAGTATCTCCCAAATGACTACTAATGAATGCTATTACAAAATCATGGATAGGTTAAAGATCCATTCAAGATATATGACACACCAGTGAGTAGACTTTCATGTTATAGAACAGAAAAAAATTCATTTAGATGTATTAGATTCCACACTGCATCTAACATTTAAGAAATTACCAGTTGGCAAGTTTTGGTGTGATTTCAATAAATAGCCAAAATTTTTTGAAAAAACTATAGAAACATTCCTTTTTCCTCTAACACATATGTGTGAGATATTTCAACCCAAAAAACTGCAACAGATTGAACACACAAACAGATATGAGAATTCTACTGTATTATATTAAATCAGACATTGAAGAGACTGGAAAAGTATAAAAACAATCCACTCTTTTCAGTAATAATTTTGTTGGTTTTGGAAGAAGATCATTATTTGACATGAAACATTATTATAATAACATGGGCTTCTTTCATTTCAAAATAATAAAATTTTTAATTTCTCTGTTCTGATTTCTAATAAGGTACCTATCAGTAAACTTAACTCATATATACCAAATACGCTTTGAAATCCTCAATAATTCTTAAGAATGAAAGGGGCCTCGAGACCAAAAAGTTTGAGAATTGTTACCTAGAACCATAAGTCAGCTTGATATAAAAAAATTTGCATGTTATCAACGTATCTCCCCTAGATATTAACTACAAAGGGAAAGATGGCAACTGCTGGAGAAATTGAATAGAAGTCACCCTAAACAAGTGGCTGAGGCCAACATAACTATGTTGCAAGACATAGCAACATCATGACTCTGATATGATGTACTGAGGACGCAACATCTTTTCTGTGGCATTCTTTCCCAAAATGTATAATCTCATTTGAATCACAAAAAAGCATTAGACAACTCCAAATTCAAGAATATTTAAAAAAAAAAAAAAAAGATCAGCTTGGCATGGTGGCTCATGCCTGTGATTCCAGCTACTTTAGAGCCTGAGACAGGCGGATCGTATTAAGTCCAAGGCCAGTCGTAGCTATTTGGTGAAACTTTGTCTCAAAATAAAATATAAAAAAGACTAGGGTGGGGGCGGTAACTCAGTGATAGAGTACCCCTTCGTTCAATTCCTAGTACCATTAAAAAAAAAAAAGAAAG
>PVHX01008601.1:56002-67199 GCA_004024805.1 Geosciurus inauris
CTGAAGGAGACTAAACAAATAATAATGATGTGAAATGCAGGATCCTGGACAAGATCCAGGACCAAGAAAAAGCATCAGTAGAGAAACTGCTAAAATTTGGGTAAGGACTATAGTTAATAAATTATGTCAATATAATTTCCGGGTTTTGATAATTATATTCTAATTATATAAGACAATAACATCACAAAAAATTGGATAAAGAATATACAGAAATTCTATTGTATTTTTCCAACTTTTCTACAAATTTAAAAAGTTGTGTCAGCTTATGAAAGCTGATCTACAGTTTTAGCTTAACACAAATCTTTTCAATCATTGTTTTAGATAAAAACTGTTTTGGATAGGCTCAGAAACTCATAGTTTCATACAGTACTTATAGTTTTCACAATGAAAGCCCACAAACCATCATAAACATGACTAAAATATGATATGCTTCCAGAGACTAGGCTAGAATGGTTTCTAATAATCAGCAATAAACTACACTATAAAGGAAAAAGCAATTCTGAAGGTATATTTAATAATTGTATGGAGGACCCAAAAATGGCATTAAAAAAAAACTTCTAAAAGGATTGTTTTCTCAGAAACAGAATTATCCCATTAGCATATAGAAATGTTCCCAGTACACTCATAATCTTGAAGTTTGACCTGTTGTGTTCTTATATGCAAAAGTACCACTCTAGTGAAGACATAGGGATTCACCTAAGACTTTTTTATGTATGTGTGGAGGTAAGGGGTGGCAATGTCACAGAGACTGCCAAACAATGGTCCCCACGCAAGTCCTAGCATAATCACTGGAGCCATACTTGAAGGAAAGGCTACCATTAAACTAGTCAACTCTCTAATGTAACAGCTGTCCTACTCAAAGAGGTAGTTGTAAAACTTTGAGGATACACTCTCTCTACACACAAATTCCACAGTGACATGTTAAATATTAACATCTTGATATGGAAAGTATATTTAAAGACATAGGATCCTGTAGTGTGGATATTATAAGAAATCACCACTGTACCAGTGAGCATAACAAAGCAATCATTAGAGCACAAAAGAAAAGATCAGGTTCATTAAAGCCTTCATAGAAGAGAACCTATAAGCAATTAGGACAGTAGTCTCAATACATAAGGACACAAAGACCCAACCACACACAGGTAAGCAAAGAGCTTACTTGATTATTAATTTTCTATCAAAAGAATCTACTTTTAGGCCAGATGCAGTGGTACATGCCTGTAGCCCAGTGGCTGGGAGGCTGAAACAGGAGGATTCCAAGTTTGAAGCCAGTCTCAGCAACTTTAGCAAGGCCCTAACCAAAACTTAGAAAAACTCTGTCTTAAAATAAAAAATGAAAAGGGCTGGGGATGTGACTCAATTGTTTAGTACCTCTGGGTTCAAAAAAGGTTTTCTTTTGAGACTGAAAGATGTTTAAAAAATGCACATAACTGATAGACATGAGAAAATTTGTGATACTATATATAATTAGAATATTAATCACTGAATTATCTTGGCATAGTAGATGGGAAACAAGGGCCACAGAAGACAAAAAAAAGTATATTAAAAAAATCTGTGACAGGGGCTGGGGTTATGGCGCAGTGGTAGCGTGCTCGCCTAGCACCCGTGAGGCACTGGGTTCGATCCTCAGCACCACATAAAAATAAAGATATTCTGTCCACCTACAACTAAAAAATAAATATTAAAAAAAAAAAAACTGTGACAAAATCAAGCAGGCAAGATACTATTTTGCATTTTAAGATTTATTTTAATTGATACTTACTTCTCTGACTTCCACAAGATGGTCTGGAGGTAAGTGAGCTCTTTTGCTCACTGATTGCAGTTTGGAATGTCCAACATTAAAAAAAGAAATGGCATTTTGACTTGGTCTCCTCTGGGATATAGGAGAACTACCACTAGATGCAAGTGAGAAGCTCCGTGACTTCAGAGGAGGATTATTCTGTTAGACAAAGAAAATAATTCTTTTTTTCCCCCCAATTTAGGTTTTTAACCATCAAACTACCATATACTCGAGATTTACACATAAACAATTTTAAAAATTAAATGAAATTCAGAATTGACAAAAGAACATTTCTGAAGATGACAAAATTAAAGCATTTCACATATCCCACAGTAAACTGGAAATTTACTCAGAAAATTTCCAGTTTTACACTCTCAAATAATTTTTTCACATTTTACAAGTATAGAAAAATAATAAAATTTTTATCATTTCAGATTTTTTAAGTACTATGATTAACACAAAAATTGTACAACAATATGCAATATAATACATTTCTTGATGAAACATGCAAGTTTCTCTAGAACAAACTAGGGCTTTCTGATCATCACTAAAGAGTAGAATTTTGTAGTACATAAGAAAAGCTATTATGTCAGATTTCCTGAAGACTAGACTATAGACCTAAATTACAAACAATGTTAAAAATTAGTTAGTAGTGAAAAACACAAGGAAGAATGGGGCGGGTGGGGGGAGAGTCAAGCTATCATCTAAGCATGAAATCCTTTATAAACACGGGCCATATATTACTTTTCAGACATCTCTAATTTCAGATGTCAAGTACTAAGACTTCTTTCATCTTACAAAAATTTTAAAAACACTCCAAAAAGACAAATGAGTGACCAATAAGCACATGAAAAGATGCTCAACATGATTAGTCACTAGGGAAATGAAATAAAAACCACAATAAGAGGCTACTTTATTTATAGTCACTACTAGAGTGACTATAATTTTTCATTGGTAAAGAACAATAACAAGTGGGCTGGGATTGTGGCTCAGCGGTAGAGCGCTTGGCTCGCATGCGTGAGGCCCTGGGTTCGATCCTCAGCACCACCTACAAAGCAATAAAAAAAATAAAGACATTGTGTCCATCTACAACAAAAAATATTAAAAAAAAAAAAAAAGAACAATAACAAGTATTGGCAAGAATGTGGATAAATTGGAACCCTTATACATTGTTGGCAATGTAAAATGGTATGCTGTGTTTTAAAAAGTCTGGCGATTCCTCAAAAACAGAGAACTACCACATGATCCAGCAATTCCACTGTTATATACATACTCCAGAGAAATGAAATCATATGTTCACCCAAAAGCCTGAACACAAATGTTGGTAGTAGAGTATTCATAGTATCTATCAAATAGAAACATTCCAAGATATCCATTGGCTGGTTTATGGATAAGCAAAATGTGTTATGTCCATAAAATGGAGTGTTATTCACTTTTTAAAAAGAACAAAGTACATGCAACAATGTGGATAAACCTTGAAAACATTATGCCAAGGGGAAGAAGCCAGACACAATACCATACTTTGTATGATTCCATTTATACAGAATCCATGGAAACAGGAAATATAGTAGTGTTTGCCAAGGACCTGGGAAAGGCAGAATAAGGACTGCTAATGGGTATAAGTTTATGTAGGGGGTAATGGAATGTTGTGAAATTAGATGATTGCAATGATTGTACAACCTTGTCAATATACTAAAACCATGGAATTTTACTTTTTAAAAGGGTAAATTTTATGGTATGTGAATAGTATCTAAGTTTAAAGATATAAAAAAGACAACATTCTTTTCCCATTTTGTGCATTAACACTGTTTATAAATCCACATACCTTGCCAATGGCTTCAGTGTGGTGTTGTGTACATATCTGAAGTCTGCTAACCCAATGTTGTCGCTCTTTAGCATCTGTGGCTGAAAAAAAAAAAAAAGTCTAAGTTATTTTACTTTTATCTTTATTTCAGAATATAATTGTCCACAACTGAAGAACAGATGATTAAAAAGCAAAGATTGAGCCAGGCATGGTGGCACACACCTGTAATCCCTGTACTTTGGGAGGCTGAGACAGGAGAATTGCGAGTTCAAAGCCAGCCCCAGCAAGGGTGAGGTGCTAAACAACTCAGTGAGACCCTGTCTCTACAGAAAACACAAAATAGGGTTGGGGATGTGGCTCAGTGGTCACATGCCCCTGAGTTCAATCAATCCCCAGTACCAAAAAAAGAGCAAAGATTGGTTCTACTCTCTCTATAGTAAATGTCCCTGACTAGAAGAAAATAGGAAAGAGCTCAAAGCATCAACCTTGTTAGGGAAAATAGTAGTTAGATGTAGAAATTTCATAAGGAAGATAAAGCACATTTTACATGCAGCTAGGTGGGGCTATGAGACTGACTTAGGTTCTCAAAATAAAATGTTCTTAATTAAAGAAATAACTTTTATTAGGATTTGATACTTCTAGATCTTAGCATTACCATTATACTTTTTGTATTTTTTAAATGAAAAAACAAACTTCTACATGAATTAAATTTATCTATACAGAAATTATGCCTTATTTTAATGAATACGGACATTTTAATAAACCTCAACTATGTACATTAGTCACTTAAAACTGCAAAGATGGCATACAAATGAAATCAAGTAAAGGGGCAAAGATGGCATACAAATGAAATCAAGTAAAGGGGCAAAAACACCTCTGAGGTAGACATTAAAATATTATTCAGAGAAGACTCTATTCTTAGATTTCTCAATAATCAGTGTTTTGTCGACACAGAGTTTTTTAGAGGACACAATCCTAAAAATATTTGTTCACTGGTCTACTCTGAAAGAAGTTATATACTGAAACAGATTCATAAATTCTTAAAAGCAGTTCCAAGGCCTAGAGCACTGTGTCTACATTATCAATGAAAGTAGTTTCTACTTCTAAAACCCAAATGAAAGCAGATAAGTACACCAACTTCTCAAGGAAAGAAGAAAATCCAGTATTAATTCTCATATCACAGTCCGTACCTCTCAGTTTATACTGCTCCCCACTGGCAGCATTAACGGTGAAAGTGTGAGAGTCTTCATCGCTGGGTGATATTACAGCACCTGCAAGCTGCAAAGTACCTCTGGGTTTTTGATTTCTGGACTGTTCATTCACAAAGTATTCCAATAGCCCAGCTTCATTGTTTAAAACAAAAAACCTGTAATAATTTTAAGAAAGTTGTAATTTTTAAACATTTCCCCTAGCCAAAGCAAAGCAAAGCAAATTTCAGTCACTTAAAAACCATGGGTTTAGCCAAGTGCAATGGCACATTCCTGTAATCCCAGTGACTCAGGAGGATGAGACAGGAGGACTGTGAAGATGGAGGCTAGTCACAGCAATCTAGCAAGACCCTGTGTAAAAAAGGGGGACAGAGGCTGGAGATGTAGTTCAGTGATAGAGTACTTCCTTAGCATGCATGAGGCCCTGGGCTCAATCCCCAGTACAAAGCAAAACAAAATGATGGGGTTTTATTACTAAAAAAATAAAATTCAAATGCATTTCCAGAAGTAGCACTTAGAAACACTATGATGGATTTCCTAGCAGTAAAAATTTTGGCAAAATTTAGTGAGTTTAATAAAAACACAAAACTTATAGCTGAGGGACAGCATCTATTTAACTGTGCCCGATTTCAATGATGGTGTTTATTTTTCCAAAGATTTGAAGGGATTATTTGAATTAACATAAAATAGGTATTGACATCATCTTACATTTCTAAAACATGTGACCTGCCCTTAGTAAAATGTCCACATGGATCTAAAAACATTACTCTTAAAACACTGGAAAATTCTGTTAACAAGAAAATGATCTCTTAGGCAGGCACGGTGGTGCACGCCTTTAATCCCAGCACTTTGGGAGGCTGAGACAGGAGAATAGCGAGTTCAAAGCCAGCTTCAGCAATGGCGAGGTGCTAAGCAACTCAGTGAGACCCTGTCTCTACATAAAACACAAAATAGGGCTGGGAATGTGGCTCAGTGGTTGAGTGCCCCTGAGTTCAATCCTCAGTACCAAAAAAAAAAAAAGATCTCTTGTTGGGTGTGGTGGGGCACACCTGTAATCCCAGCGGCTCGGTAGGCTGAGGCAGGAGGATCATGAGTTCAAAGCTAGCCTCAGCAAAAAGCAAAGCACTAGGCAACTCAGTGAAATCTTGTCTCTAAATAAAATACAAGGGATGTGATTTAGTGGTTGAGAGCTCCTGAGTTCAATTCCTGGTACCAAAAAAAAAAAGTAATGGATCACAGAAAAACTGTCATGAGTATCTGGCATAGGTGCAATGCTTTTGTGAGTTTCTCTGCAGCATGTGGGAAAAAGAGGCTAAGCAAGCAAAAGGACAAGGCTACTAAGCCCATGGCCCTTCGACATGTTCTTAATCTTTCTGCTCCCTTCTCATCACTTCATCTACTTGCTTCATGCCAAGGATCCAGTATAACTATGCTGTGCCTCAAGACCTCCAGCTAGATACAAAGAAAATGGAAGAGGAAGTTTTAATCAAAGTGGGCCTATGGCATTGAGACCTCTCTAATGGGACAAACTGGTAAAGAGTAAGGGCTCTGTGTTTTTAGTTGCAAACAGAAACAGGTTGTCTTCATCCCTACACCTTCTGGTGCTGCTAAACTGGCCTCATACAGCTAAAGGGAAAGATTCAACAGAGGCAGTGTACACTCCCCATCTTCAACTGTTGGTTTGGACCTGCTAGGTAACTCCCCAGGCATCCCATGGCTCAATAGATCTTTTTAGTAGGCTCCCTTGTGCAATAATATAAACATCTGTGCGTTCTTCCCTGGCCTCAACTTGCCACTAACCTGAAATGCCATCTGTTATGATACCCCCAAAAGATCATGTGTGAGACAATGCAAGGAAGTTTAAAGGTGAAACAGTTGCATTGAGAGCCTTAATCTAATCAATACATTAATCCACTTGAATGGATTACCAGGTGGTAAATGTAGGTAGGCAGGGTGTGGCTGAAGATCACTGGGGGCATGCCTTCAGGGTGTGTGTATATATATATATATATATTTTTTTTTTTTTTAAGATTTTTTAAAGATGGGCACAATATCTTCATTTTATTTATTTTTATGTGGTGCTGAGGATCGAACCCAGTATCTCACCCGTGTGAGGCAAGCACTCTACCACTGAGCCACAATCTCAGCCCAAGGAGTAGAGTATTTTGTCCCTGATGCACAGGGTTCCTCTCTCTCTCTGTGCTAGGAAGCAAACAGACATATTGTCATGTCCTGAGCTGCCTTTCTCCTCCATATCCTTCTGCCCTGATGTTCTTCCGCCTCACTTGGACCCAGAGCAATGGACTTTGCCATCCACGAACTGAGACTTCTCAAACTGTGAGAGCCAAATAAACTTTCTCTCCTCTCAAATGTTCTTGTCAGGTCTTTTGATCATACCAGTGAAAAAATCGACTAATATACAATCTGTTATATATACTAAGTCTTATGTGTAGATTTGTTTGGGGGCTTTCTTATTGCGTTCCACTTGTGAGGCTTTCTTCATGATATTTAATAATGTGCACAAAGTCCTAAGAGAGAGAACAAAGAATAATATTAAGAAAAAAGTGGGGAGCTGGGCGCAGTGGCACACACCGTAATCCCAGCACTTAGGGAGGCTGAGACAGGAGAATCGCGAGTTCAAAGCCAGCCTCAGCAATGGCAAGGCACTAAGCAACTCAGTGAGACCCTGTCTCTACATAAAACACAAAACAGGGCTGGGGATGTGGCTCAGTGGTCGAGTGCCCCTGAGTTCAATCTCCAGTGACAAAAAATCTCCAGTGACAAAATCTCAGTGGTAGAGTGCTTGCCTAGCATGTGAGGCACTAGGTTCAATCCTCAGCACCTCAGCACCACATAAAACAAATGAATAAATAAAAGGTATTGTGTCCATCTATAACTAAAAAAATGTATTTGGAAAAAAATGAAGCTAGGCATGCTGCTGCATGCCTATAAATCCACCTACCTAGGAGGCTAAAGCAGCAGGACTGCCAGTTCCAGGCCAACCTGGACAACTTAGTGAAACTGTTATCAAAATAAATTTAGAAAGGTCTGGGATGTATGTAGTTCAGTGGTAGAAAATTTGCTTCGCATGTGCCAGGCCCTGGGTTTAATCCCTGGTACTGCCAAGAAAAAAAAAAGGGGGACAAAGAATTCTTAAAATGCTGCATATTATTTAAATATGCAAATATTCAAATGCCTACAAAAAACTGAGATGGAAAAATGTAAATGAAAGGCTTCCTTGACATGGCCTCCTCCCCTCCCCCAAATAAAAAAATGATAAATGGCTGGCTGCTATGGTACTTATCTATAATGCTAGCTACTCAGGAGGCTAAGACGTGGTTGCACATGCCTATAATCCAGCTACTTAGGAGGCTGAGGCAGGAGGACTACAAATTCAAGGCCAGCCTGGGCAATTTAGTGAGATCCTGTCTGAAAATAAAAATAAAATAAAAAGGGCTTGGGATGTAGCTTAGTGCTAGAGTGCCCTAGGTTCAACCTCCAATACCATCACCACAACCAAAACATAAAAATAAATAAATAAATAAAGCTAGAGAACTTCACTGTTCACTTTAATAGAAATGAGTCTTTTCTACAATTTCCTATCCAGCTTTGACCTCTCATATGACCTCCAACTTCATAATACCATCTCTATTCAATTTCCTACAATTCTTCAAGTTAAACATGGACTATCCTTCCTTTTCTCTTAAAAAAAAAAAAAATCACATTTTTCATCAGTGTCTCTAATATTCTCTAAAGTGTCCAAAAACCATTCTTTCATATATTATTCTCATTTTTAAGTTATTTAAGGTAGAAAAACAAATCCACCCCCTGTTATTCTATCACGGCCCAAAGTAGAAGTCTCCAAATGAATATGAATTACAAACAGCATGATATACCATACACAGCTTTGTAAAAATAATGTCTATAAAAACAGACTTTGGAGTGAGAATTATCTGGGTTCAAATTCTAGTTTCATCACTTAAAAAAACTCTGAAAACCACAATAAGATACCACTACATACCAATGGAACAGATACCGTTTTAAAACGAACAAACAAAAAAAAAGAATTACAAATGTTGGCGAATACGCAGAAATTGGAATCCTTGTACATTGTTGATGAGGATGTAAAATAATATAATAGCTGTAGAAAACAGTTTGGAGTCCCATACTCCCAGAGTAAACAGTGAGCCAGCCATGGTAGCATGTGCCTCTAGACCCAGCTACTTGGTTAATGAGGCAAGATGACTGCTTGAAAACAGGAGTTTGAGGCAAGTTTGGGCAACACAGCAAGAACCCATTTCCTTAAAAAAAAAAAAAAAAAAAGAAGAAACATAGAATTACTATGTGATCCATCAACTCCATTTCTGGATATAGACAAAAAAAGCAGAGACTTGAACAGATACTGATTCACACTGATATTCACAGCATCATTATTCACCATAGCCAAAAGGTAAAAGCAATCCAAATGTCTATTGACAGATGAATGGATAAACAAAATGTGCTACATACATATAATGGAAAATTACTCAGCCTTAAAAAGAAAGAAGTTCTGACACATGGTTACAACGTGGTCGAATCCTGAAGATACTGTGCTAAGTGAAATAAGTCAGAAAGACAAATATTGCGTGACTCCACTTATAAGAGGTACCAGGAGAAGTCACATGCAAAGACAAAAGTAGAACAGTAGTTGCTAGGGGGTGGTGGAAGAGGAGTTATTATATAATGGATATAGAGTTTCAATTTGAGAAAATGAAAAAAGTTCTGGAGATAAATAGTGGTAATAATTGAACAAACATGTAAATGTATTTAATGTCACTCATAATAGTTAAAATGGTCTATCTTTTGTATTTCAACATACAAGAAAAATAAGTTTATTATCTCTGCCCTGCAACTATCAATTCCACAAAGTATTTGACATGACTGGCTTTCCTACTTACTGACTGCTGTGTGACCTTGGGCTGGTTCTTTAATCTCTCCAAGGTCCCAGAGAAGTTTTGAGAAATCAGCACAAAATACCAATTTCTTTTCCCCCAGAACATAACCTCTGTAAGTCTAAAAAGCACAAGACAGGTGAACACATGGTTCTAATCCTAACATAATAGTACTTCTGAAGCATTTAAGGCTGTCAAATGAACAAATGTGAACTCCTCCACCTTCTAAAAAAGAGAAAAAAAGCCACGAAACTTTAGAAAACCGACAGGAAATTCTTTTTTAAAAGGTGTCCCAGCCATGTTTTAACTAAGGTAATATCTGAATGTAAAACTACCAGCCCCATTTTTCTGCTTTCTTAGGAGAGACTAATGTCAGTACAAACAATCACACTTACCTGTATTGCCACCCGGTGACAAGGTTGGTGTACTTCATTAAATAGCCATATACATTTTCCATGTGATCACTGTTTCAAAGAAAACAAAAAGTCAATGAATATTAGACATCTGAAGAAGGTGACTGCAAACTTTTGAAAACGGCTATAGATACACAGAATTTCCATAAATGGCTCAAACTTTCTTTACAAATAAAATGTATAGGTTTAACAGAGGCATCTAATCTCCCAAATTTCATATCTATAGGACTTTATTTTATTAGATTTCTTCAAAATAAATGTAATATCATACCTTATTATGTATTATAAATATTGCAAACAAAAGCACTATATAAATATAAAATTTCATAAATATAAAACAAATATACAATAGGTATGAATGTTGTTTATAAATTAAAATGTTGTGTCAGACTTCTTTAATAGTGAAACAATAAAATCTAGTTTTGTTTTGTTTTTTTGGTACCAGGAATTGAACTCAGGGGTACTTAACCACTGAGCCACATCCCCAGCACTATTCTGTGTTTTTATTTTAGAGACAGGGTCTCATTGAGTTGCTTAGTGTCTTGCCATTGCTGAGGCTGGCTTTGAACTTGCAATTCTCTTGTCTCAGCCTCCCAAAGTGCTGGGATTACAGGCATGCACCAATGTGCTCAGCATAAAATCCCATTTTATGGTTCTAAAATAAACTAAAAAAGGTATCCAGATCAAATATTGCCTCTTTACTCTGGTGGAACATACAAGGGACTAAGCTCTTTCTCTCTTTGAGTCACGGTTCTAAAATAAAGATCCTGGAGGGGGTAACAAGGATCAAATCCAGAGTCTTGGCATATGCTAGGCAAGCACTCTACCATTTAGCTATACTTTCAGCCCTTTTTATTTTGAGCCAGTATCTTGCTGAGTTGCTCAAGCCAGCCTTGAACTTGTGATCCTCCTCCCTCACGGTCTCTTGCGTGCCCGGAGGAGCCTGAGTCAAGACTGAGTACATGTCCTCCTACCCCTGCATTTTTCTTCCATTCCATGGTTAGCAAGTAACACTATTTCTAAAATGTCAGCCCAAAGTTCTGGTAATTAAACACTATTCT
>PVHX01008601.1:67299-82451 GCA_004024805.1 Geosciurus inauris
TGAATGCAGGGATGCTTTGCCAGCCCCAGCCCTTTTCATTTTTTATTTTGAGACAGAGTCTTGTTAAATTGCTGAGGCTGACCTTTAACTTACAATCCTCCTGCCTCAATCTCCCAAGTCCTGAGGATTATAGGCATATGCCATGGCACCTAGCAAGAAAGGATTCTTCTCTAGAAAACCAGTTTTGCTAGAGTTTCTATACTTCCAGGCCCAGGTCACATCCAAGCTATTTCTTTCTGTTCCTTTGGTACTTTGAGAAGCTGAGAAATACTTTTCTAATTTGGTTCCCACATCTTTCTCAAGCTTCAGGCTTAACTAGCTCTTTGGGAACCACAGCAATCCCAGTGCCCATGGACTTTGTCTCAAAATAGTTACCCACAAAGCTCCTTCTCTGTTTTACATATTCAACACAAAGTTCATCTTCTCTGACCAGGTCTTACCTGTAAAACTTACTAAGTCCATTTTATCCTGGAGCTCTACAACTTGAGTATTTATATACACTCTCCAACAAGCCAAACAAAGGCTGGGGTAGTACACAACCTAAATTAGGTATTTCCTCAACATGACAAGATATTTCATAATTCACTATTTGGGGAATTCCTCCTTAATCTAGGTTCTCTATGCCAAGTCTTTGTTTCTAAACAAGTGTCAATTCATAGCTATTAGCATGTAGTAGAAGCACTGCAACTAAGACTGGTTCTAGAATTGCACATATTCTTCAAATATATGCAAACTACAGGGAGAACCTTTCTGAAAACTTTACATATAATATGTATATCTGAAGAAAAAAGTTCTATTTCAAAGCAATCAAAGAAAATGCATCATTTCTTTCTTTTTCTCTGTCCTTACTCTCATTTTACTAACAAGAGTTCTCGTTTCCAAGCTATTTCTATCAGTCATTTAATAGCTAACAATGAATTTTTAAAAGCATAGAATTTCATTATCATCCACTAAAAACAATCCAAAATATACCCTTATATATCACAATATAATAATGTTTTGTGTACAGTTTTCTATTGTTATATCTTATTGATGCATATATCTAAAAAGAGTTAACTTTCTCATAAAAAAATTACAAGGATATTTCATGGCTTATTTCATAATAGCATAAAGCCAGTCTCAAAAGAACCAAATTCAAATAAGCAAGTATAAACTTCTGACTTATTTTTACTAAATAAAACATCTGTCCCCAGGTCTCAAAGTGTCAAAGTAAGAACATTCTATTCTTTGGAACAGCTGGTTGCACTGCCCCTCCCCCATCCTTCCTCTTTTTCAGGTATCCCAAGGCGTTAACTGCTATTCAATGCAACCAGCTAATACGAAACGACTGTGCCATCTGGTGGCCAGCATAAAGAATTGTGTGACAATATCTTTGGTTCACTCTTCAAATTCTTAGATACACGTTAAACATGCAAGGATTTCAGATTTTTAGATTAGAAATGCTCACCAGTAAAGCCTATGAAAATATTCCAAAATCTGAAAAATTCTGAAACCTAAAACATTTCTGGTCCCAAGTGTGTGTTTCTTTTTTTTTTTTTTGTAGTTGTAGTGGGCACAACGCCTTTGTTTATTTTTACATGGTGCTAAGTGCTCTGCAACTGAGCTATAGCCCCAGCCCCCCAAGTGTTTCTCATAAAGGATACTCAACCTATGATTGAGTTAGCATATAGTACCTCCAACCTTCATGCTTTATTCTCCTTTAAAACAGGTGAATTTTCAAAGGGAAAACTAGTGTAGAGGAAAAGGACCAGGGGAAGGAAGGAAAGGAGGGAAAGAAGAAATACTAGGGAATAATATTGACTAAGTTATGCTGTTAAATCATGTGCATAAGTATGTAACAATAAATCCCACTATTATGTATAATTATAATGCACCAATAAAAAGTAAGGAGAGGGCTGGGGTTGTGGCTCAGTGGTGGAGTGCTTGCCTAGCATGTGTGAGGCACTGGGTTCAATCCTCAGCATCACATAAAAATATGCAAATAAAATAAAGGTATTGGGGCTGGGATTGCAGCTCAGCGGTAGAGCGCTTGCCTCGCGTGCGTGAGGCCCTGGGTTCGATCCTCAGCACCACATACAAAGCAATAAAATAAAGACCGTATGTCCATCTACAACTAAAAAAAAATATATAAAAAAATAATAATAAAAAAATAAAGGTATTGTGTCCATCTACAACTAAAAAAACTAAAATTAAAAAATAATGAGAAAAACTAAAATTATAGCCTTTTTGGAAAAAACAAAATGTCTCAATTTTTATAGATTTTAATGTACTTGTTAATTTTAATAAAATCTAATTGTTAAAGTGGGAACACACTACATATCTGATTATATCATACTACTTTGTGTTCTATGAAGTAGAACTGACAGTCTAAAAAACTTAAGACACAGCTCAGGAAGTTGAGGCAGGAGGATTGAGAGTTCAAAGCCAGCCTCAGCAACTTAGTGAGACCTTAGGCAACTTAGGAAGACCCTGTGTCTAAATAAAATACAAAAAAGGGCGGGGGATGTGTCTCAGTGGTTAAGTGCCCCTGGGTTCAACCCCTGGTATATATGTATGTATGTCTAAATCAATCAATCAATCAATAACATAATGAAGCTATTTATTATGTATGTCTAAATCAATCAATCAATAGCATGATGTAGTTTACTTAGCTGAGGAAAAAACAACTGACATCAAGTAATAGTATAGAGGCTACAGCATGGGTACCTGTTTCTGCTGTACAAACAAAACAAAAACTCCATACATGTGCTCTCTCTCTCTTCCCATGTGATATTCCGTGCCACCTCAGGCACTCTGTCAGCAAGAAGGCCATCACAGATGTGGCTCCTTGATTATGGTCCAGAAGAACTGGAGCAAGTCTACTGGAATCCTGGGGGAGCTGCTCCATAATGTATAGAGAGTAGCAGACAGCTCAAGGAATTAACTGCTGTGAACCCTCCAATCAGCCACCAAGATTCCATTCAATGAACAACTCATTGCCCCAAAGTCTCTAAGTCTACTAACTAGAGAACCCAACCAGTAACTATCGATATACATACAAACTCTGAATACCTATAATTAGGTGTTTAGGCATGGAAGAACTATCTATCTATCTATCTATCTATCTATCTATCTATCTATCTATCTATTTATTTAGTATTAGGAATTGAACCCTGGGGTGCTCTATCATAGAACTACACCTCCATCCTCTTTTTATTTTTTGAGACAGGGTCTCACTCACAAGGTTGCTAAGGCTGGCCTCCAATTTGTGATCTTCCTGCCTTAGCCTCCCAAGTCACTGGGATTACAAGCATGTACCACTGTGCCCAGCCTGCAATTTATCTAACTTTTAAATTTCCCCAGTAGAACGACTACTTCTTACTCATCCCTTCAGCACCTAGAGTATGGCCTGAGATATAAAAGGTGCTCAATAAATGTTGAATAAATTAAAACGATGAAAACAGAGAAACAAAATTTTTGTCTTCTCTCCTGCAAAGACTCTTAAAAGAAATGTTAATGCTATTTGACCTAAATTTCACTTCTAGATATCCAGTCTAAAACAAATGATTAGAAATGTAGACCAAAACAAAACAAAACAAAAATTTGACACAGGGCTGGGGTTGTGGCTCAGTGGTAGGGCACTTGCCTAGCGTGTGTGAGGCACTGGGTTCCATTCTCAGCATCACATAAAAAAATATATTGTGTCCATCTACAGCTATACATATGTTTGTGTGTGTGTGTGTGTGTGCGCGCGCGCACACGTGGTACTAGGGATTAAATCCAGGGCCTTGTGCATGTGAAGCAAGCACTCTACCAACTGAGCTATATCCCCAGCCCTAAAAATATTTTTTAAAAAACCCAAAACAAAAACAACAGTAAAAAGAAATGTAGACAAAGTTAATACACACTATGTCCACTATAGCACTATTTATAATGGATTAAAAAAAAATGTGTGTGTGGCAGGGAGAAGAATGGAGCAGGGGGACTATACTAAATGAAGTAGTATTCACCAATTAAAATATTTATGAATTTCTAACAACATAGGGTACTGTTTATTATGATCATTGAAACTGCAACTCACAAAAATGTTATGCAGTATATAAAATATATGCATAAAATAAAAATACACAAAATAGCAATTCTGGTTTATCACTGGATGAAAGAATTGTCAGTGGTATTTACCTTGCTCCCTTTACTGCTTCACATTTTCCAGTTTTCATACTATATTATTTTTATAATCAACTAAAACATTTTTTAAATGTTCAATTGCTGAGGGGCTAGGGTTGTGGTAGAGCACTTGCCTAGCAAGCATGAGGCACTAGGTTCAAATCTCAGCACCACGTATAAATAAAATGAATAAAGATCCATCAACAACTAAAAAATTATTTAAAAAAAAAATGTTCAATTGCTGAGCATGGTGGTGCACACCTGTAATCCCAGTAACTCAGGAGGCTGAGGTAAGAGGATTGCAAGGTTGAGGCCAGTCTCACTTTTTTTTTTTTTAACTCATTATAAATAATGCCGTAATGGACATAGCTATGTATTACACTTGGTCTACATTTCTTTTTGTTGTTGGTAGAGTGCTTGCCTTGCATGCACAAGGCCTTGGGTTCAATCCACTAAACAACTTTGCAAGACCTTGTTTCAAAACAAAAAAATAAAAAGGGCTGGAGATGTAGCTCAGCAGTAAAGTGCCCCTGGGTTCAATCCCTAGTACCAAAATAAAAAGTTCAGTTATCTGAAATAAGTGAAATAGCCCAGGCACACAGCAATTTACACCAATTAATATTAAGAAATGAGCCGGATGCAGTAGTGTGCACATATAGTCCCAGTTACTTGGGAAGCTGAGACAGATTGTTTTGAGCCCAGAAGTTCAATACCAGCCTGGGTAATATATGAAAATAAAAATTAAAAAAGGAACTGGAGAGTAGATCAGTAGTGGATCACCTGCCTAGCATTCTCCAGGCCCATGAGTCCTATCCTCAGGTCCCCTGAACACACACACACCAGCATAAATTAAAATTTTTAGAATTTTCCAGTGTGACTATATGAACAATACTCTTTGGGAATGTAGAATTGAGTTTCCCATAAATCTTTACTTCCTAAAATAAATTACATGTACCCAAAACTGGGCTGAGTACCTAAGGGAACAGGGTAAAAACTACAGTTTCTTGTTGGCACAAATTTACTAAACTCTAAGAAATTAAAGCATTTTTATATCAAAACTCACATAAATGTTAAAAAGAAATATGTTCCCTTCTCACACATGTCCATGTGGAGAACTTGCCCAGAGACCTCTTGTCCTCTCTCACTGCTCCTCACTCTGATTGTTTCCCCTTATTGTTCCATAGCTGGCAAGAATGGTTCAGCCCCTTCTGGGCTCTTCTCCCAGGATCTATATCTCACTCATGTTCACGTGGGCAAGGGAACGGTACGTGTCAGAGGGATGGGCTGGCTGCAAAATAAAAGCTATGAAAGTAATGTATCAGAAATAAAGACAAAAGGCAAGAATATTTTTAAAGCAAGGGCGTGACCAGTTGAGCCAACGAGAGGGGTCTGGCTTCTAACAGAGAGAAGGCAAGGCCAGGACTTGCTTTATTTATAGCGGTATAGATCAAAGGGGATCAGTAGGTATAAGGTTTCAGCGTGAGAGGAGTCTTGTTTTGGTGTCTGCTTCTCAGAATGGCAGGGTTCTTGCAGTAGACAGACTGGCTTTTGGTGGTTTACTTCCATCTCCGGGGCTGTGTTTGAACTTGAGCTGTGAGCTTGATCAGGGTGCCAGCATAGGTTGGGCATTCTCCAAGCAGGGGGTTCTACCTGGGAGTTCCTAAAACATTGACTTCCCTGCCTAATGGTTCGACTATCGCTCAGTTCACACACTGCTCATAAAAGGCTTCTAACAGATCTACCTGCCTACCCAGAGAAGGTATTCTTGATCTCTGGCAGAGACAGGGTCTCAGTTACTTGTGACTGGGTGAGTAGGTGTACCTAATTGCAGAGTAAAATATTAGCAGACCTACTTTATCCAGAATAAAGCCATTTTCTCCAGTAAGCTTTTCCAGTAATATAATTGATCATTTCCTCACACCAGAATGGCTTCTGCCAAAAGAGTAAATAACACTGTGATGAGGATGGGGAGAAATTGGAACCCTTATGCATTGATGGTAAGAAGTGAAACGGTGCCTCTGCTATGTAAAACAGTATGACAGTTCCTCAGAAAAAATTAAGACATGGAATTACCATATGGTCCAGCAATTTCACTTCTTTGTATGTACAGAAGGGACTCACACACATATCTGTACACCAATTTCATAGTAGCATTATTTACAATAGCCAAACGTGGAAGCAATGTAAATATACACACGCAATGGAAGATTATGCAGCTTTCACAAGGAAGGAAAATCTGGCACATTCTACAAAAATGGTTGCTACAGTTTGGATGCTGAATATCCCCCAAAGGTCCATGTGTTCAAGACTTGATCCCCAGAGGGCGCTCTTAGGAAGTGCTGTTGACCTTAGGAGGTGGGGCCTTATGGGAGGTCCTTAGGTTACTGGGAATATGTCCTTGGAGGTGACCCTAGTCTCCTCTTCACTCTCTCCTTTTGCTTCCTAGCTTGTGATGTAAGAAGTTTTTACTCTGCTATCCACTCCTGCTATGATGTGTTTGTTGCCTCATCAGAGGCCCATATCCCCTGATCATGGACTGGAATTTCTGTAACTGCAGGCCAACCCCAAAATAAATCACTTCTCTTTATGAGTTGTCTCAGCTATCTTTTCCTTAAAGGAAAAGGGGAGGGAAGGATAAAATTACATACATCTTTTTGAGCAAAAAGATGTCTAGTAAAGTAAAGAGAAGGGGAGTAGGGGAGGACAGGAGGGAAAAGGAGGGATCATGAACTAAAATAGATTTCCATGCATATTTGAGCTTTGTCAGGATGAACTCAACTACTCTGTATTACCATTAAGCTCTAATTAAAAAAAAAAAAAGATAACAGTGGTTAACAAAATGGTTAGCCTCAAAAGCATTAGGTTAAATGAAATAAGCCAAACACAAATGTTGTATAATTCTGCTTATATAAAGTACTTAGAATAATAAATTCATAAAGTTCATCAGACAAGAGGTAGATTACTAGTTGTCAAGAGCTAGGAGTGGGGATGGGAAGTTTTTGATTAATGGATAGACAGTTTTCATTTGAGATGACTAAAAAGAGTATGGAGATGAACAATGGAATGGTTGTATAACAATGTGAACATAATGCTATTCAACCGTACACTTAAAATGGTTAAAATGGTAAATTTCATATTATATATATTTTACCACACTAAGAAAAAATACAACTTGATTGTTGAGTCTTCTGTCTTAGCTTGTCCTGAACACAGGATTTATTTATTGACCTCTCAAAAACTGAGTAAGATATATAGATAGATAAATAGACAAATATATAGACATAGATATTACAGAATAGACTGTAAAATTCTTTTGAATCTTGAAGGTAACAAGAAAATTCCAAGAAAGGTATAAGCAGTCATGAGCCACCTTAAACCACAAACTAGATGCCCTGAGGGTACCAACTGTCTTACTTTGTTAGAGATATTTCAAGAAGTTTGAGAAGCAGGGCTATCAAGTGTTCAACCACCTAGACCAAAGGAAAAAAATCAAAAAGAAAAAAAATATTGTGCATAATTTGACTCTCACAACTAGACACTTGACCACAGTTTGAAAAAAATGGCACAAGAACTCCTACCTGGCAAAGTAGAAAGTTACCTCTAACACCACCACTTAGGAAACTGTTTATGATGATGAAAAAAGCATGCAATTACCACCAGACAAATTTATATTTGAATTTCAATTTGACCTGCAGCAGATAACACATCTATGCCTAAATTTCCTCATCTATAAACAGAGATTAGCAACATCTATCTTGTAGGTTTATAATGAAACAAGAATAAAAGATTATACACTTCAACTCCTATATATTTGAAGAATATTTCAACATGGTAATTGCTTCACAAATATTGATTCTGTCCCACTCCAGGAAGTCAGTACTTCTGCTGGCAAAGGGCTCATTTTCTAGATCACGTTTCTAAGTCTCTCTTATCTTTGCAAGCCTGACACTTTCAAATGAGAATATTGGAGCCTAAGGCCCTGAGACTTCTACTTCTTTCATTTGAAAAAAAGAATTAAAGGCTGGGGTATAGCTTAGTGGTACAGTGCATGCTTAGCAAGCTCAATGCCCTGGGTTCAATATTTTGTACTAGTAGGTATCCTGTCAGGAACCATTGAGATTTATCCCCCTTACAAGCTAGCAAATTAGCCTGTCACAATTTCATGGATATTGGCAGAAGACATAAGACTCCTGAGCCAGACAATAGACTTCAGTACTCACAGCAATAGTGATAGACAAGACTTCTGGCCCAAATACACAGGGCGGCACAGAGGAGCAGGTGATGCCTACACATGTGATGGACTGTGTTACAGGAGGGGAACCTCAAGCATAAGGATCCTAAATCTTTTAATAACCAGTAAGCCTGCCTGACTCCACCAAAGGGAGACATTATCTTTATCATATTGGATAACAAATACACTAGACCTTGGATAAGGTGCAGCAGCATACTCCTATAATCTCAGCAACTCCAGAGGGTCAGGGAGGAGGATTGCAAGTTTGAGGCCATCCTAGACAACTTAGTAAGACTATGCCTCAAAATAAAAAATGAAAAGGGCTGGGGATATAGCTCAGTGGTAGAGCACCCCCAATGTTCAATCCTCAGTGCTGGGGGGAAAAAACAACAACAAAGCCAAAAAACTGACATCAGTTCAGGAGGGAGACCCTATCTTCCAAGGTTGTCTGCTATACAAAATATTCTTGAAAAATAATATAGAACAAGCTCAGTCGATACTTTTGCTCACAAAATATGCAGGAATAAGAGCAAGAACTGTCTCCAAACAAGTATTACATGTACATTACAGTGACAAGTCTCTTATCCAACCCTGTCCTCCAGCCACTAGTTCACCTTTTCAGAGGTATGAAATGTAAAATTCTAAGCACATAACAACTCCATCCAAACACCCAGGAGACCTAACCAAAACTCTTGCAGGGCTTCTAGCAGCATAAAGCAGTGTCTCCTGGACAATCCCAGTCCTCCACTAAAATACCCACCTGGGAAAGCCCAAAGCTGCCAGAATTTATTTTTTGTTCTAGCCAACACCTGAGCATAGACCCTCAACCTCCCCTTTCTTACAGCATTTATTTATTTATTTATTAAATTTTTTTGGTACTAAGGATTAAACTCAGGGGTACTTGACCACTGAGCCACATCCCCAGCCCTACTTTGTGTTTTTTATGTAGAGACAGGGTCTCGCTGAGTTGATGAGCACCTCACCATTGCTGAGGCTGCCTTTAAACTCGCGATTCTCCTGTCTCAGCCTCCCAAAGTGCTGGAATTACAGGTGTACGCCACTGCGCCTGGCTTCTTATAGCATTTATTAAAAAGGTTTTACAAGCCAGGCGCAGTGGCGCAAGCCTGTAATCCCAGCACTTAGGGAGGCTGAGACAGGAAAATCGCGTGTTCAAAGCCAGCCTCAGCAACGGCAAGGCACTAAGCAACTCAGTGAGACCCTGTCTCTACATAAAACACAAAATAGGGCTGGGGATGTGGCTCAGTAGTCAAGTGTCCCTGAGTTCAATCTCCAGTACCAAAAAAAAAAAGTCTTACAACTATGAATATGTGTCTTATAATTCAGAGGTCTTAAGCCATTCTTCTGAAATGTAATCAATCATTAGAAAGGATTGGGTCTCTATTTCCCAGTTTCTCATATAGGATAGAATCCTAAATTCCATAATTGCCAGCTAGAAAACACAACTTGTTTAAGCACATTTACACTGACCAATCTCTTTGTCATTTTTTACTCCTCTATCTCTATTGAAACCCACCCCCTTGTTCTCCCTTCAAAATGCCCAATCACCTTTGCACAAATTGGGATGGAGTTTACCTCTTTCCCTATTGTCAACAGTTACTGAATAAAATCTGTCTTTGCTACTTCAGTGTCCGGCTGGGTTTATTTTAGACAATGGCAGGGACTTCATTATTTCTTGTCTATCTCTTCAAAGACATTCTATGTACCTACAAACACACACACATAACACACTTTGTTTCTAGAACAAATGGCTGCGATTATATGTGCTGTTCCCTATCTCGCCTTTTTCATGGAACAGTTCTCTCAGGGATGTTCCATTCCAATACATAGGTTCTAATTCATATTTAACATTTGCTTAGCAATCCACTATATAGCAGTTATATATTTAACCAGTACTTTTACTGATGAGCACTGGTTTCCAAGCCTTCCTTATTGTAAACTGCCACAAACCAAGTTGTGAACATTTGGCAAAAAAGAAATTCCTACATGAAATACTCTCATATTTTTGGCTTTTATAGACACTGTTAACCTCTTCTTCAAAGAGGCTGCACCAATTTAACTTCTTACTCTTCAACTTAAAAATGGGCATTTCCTGGGCTGGGGTTGTGGCGCAGTGGTAGCGTGCCTGCCTAGCACGCATGAGGCACTGGGTTCGATCCTCAGCACCACATAAAAATAAAAAATAAAGATATTCTGCCCACCTACAACTAAAAAAAAAATAAACATTTAAAAAAAAAAAAAAAATGGGCATTTCCTCACATTGGCTTCATGGCAGCAGGTGTTTACCAACAAACACAGGATGTAACTTATCCATCAACAACGTGTTTAGACATAACTAGTAGGCTTTTCAATATCCCTGATATTTAAAATTAAGTTTCTAAAACTTAAGTATGAAGTAGCTCTTACATTGTAGAATGAACACCAAAGGGTAGAGGATCTAGTTCTGATTTTTTCACTGACTAACGCCATGAGTGACCTGGGCCAAATCCATTTAAACTTTTGAGTGTTGCTGTTCTTTTGTTAGTTAGATGTCCTTTTGGGCCTAAAATGTGTATACAATACTCTGAAAAATTATTAAATATTTTTTCTTTTTACTTCTTAATTTTTATTTTTGGGGGGTATTGGGGATTGAATTTAGGAGTGCTTTACAACTGAGCTGCATTCCCAGCCCTTTTTATTTTTTATTTTGAGAGAGAATCTCACTAAGTGATCTTCCTGCCTCTGTCTCCCCAGTTGCTGGGATTATAAGTATGTACTACCATGCCCAGTTTCCAAACATTGTTTTCAACAGAAAATTCGTATTTCAAAAGTTAATTCTGAAAATAATAGCAACATTAAATTTCACATTAAAAATGTTTAGAGAAAAGTATTGTTTTCTAGTACAATATTTCACTGACCTAATATTTTTTATGCTCCATACATGTCTAAATCATCTTCCCAGTAGCCATTTCAATGAAGCATCTCACATCAAGAGAACAATAGGCTTGAAGACTGTAATGTACCAGTTGACAGCTCTAGCAGTACATTGTTGGGTTCAAGAAATGTAATTTGAGGCCCCAGTTCTGCTCCAGAGTACCTGTGGACCAGCAGGAGCCACAGAGGGCCCAAATTCGTCCTCAGGAAACCCCACGGGTGTCCAGCCAAAGGGAGACCAGGGACTGCTAGCCGCTAGCCACTGGGGAGCCCAAACTCAGGGTAAGAGTCGCTCCAGAGACCCCAGCGTGAGACAGCCCCACCCAAGGGCGGCCGGGGTCCACCCCAGTTCTGCTCTTAGAGTTCCTGCGGGCTGGCAGGAGCCGCAGAGGGCCCAAATCCACCCTCAGGAAACTCCACAGTTGTTCAGCCAAGGGGAGACCAGGTACTGCTACCTCTAGCCACTGGGGAGCCCAAATTCAGGGCAACAGTCACTCCAGAGACACCAGTGAGAGGCAGCCTGGGCCCACCTCAGTTCAAGTCCAGAGTTCCTGCGGACTGGCAGGAGCTGCAGAGGGCCCAAATCCACCCAAATCCCAGGAAACTTCACGGGTGTCCAGCCAAAGGGAGACCAGGGACTGCTAACCACCAGCCACAGGGGAGCCCACACTCCGGGTAAAGGTCCACACAGAGGCAGCCCTGCCTAACTGCGACCTGGGTCTGCCCCAGTTCCGCTCCAGAGTTCCTGCGGACCGGCAGGAGCAACAGAAGGCTCAAATCGACCCTCAGGAAACTCCACGGGTGTCCAACCGAGGGTTGACCAGAGACTGATAGCTACCAGCCACAGAGGAAGGCACACCCAGGGTAAAAGTGGCCTGTAGACATCCCAGCATAGAGGCCTCACCCAAGTGTGCTCTGGGCCCAGCTCAGTTCTGCTCCAGAGTTCCTGTGGTCAGGCAAGACAGAAGGCCCAAAACCGCCCTCAGGGAATACCAGGGGTGCCCAGCTGAGGGCAGACCAGAGCCTAATAGCCTCCAGCCCCAGGGGAGCTCACACTCACTGTAAGGATCCCACACAGACTCTCCTGCTTGTGACCCTGCCTAAGTGAGACCTGGGCCCACCTCCAGTTCCCCTCTAGAGTTCCTGCTCACCAGCAAGAGTGCAAGAGAGAGGCAAAACAGTCCTCAGCAGCCGCCTCAGGAGCCCAACCACGGCCACTCCCATTGCCCTCTAGAGGTACACCCATTACCTTCGCCACCGACTTGAGTGGCAGTAGTGCCCATCTGGGGACACTGGGGAAACAGAAGTAGCTCCAAGGTAAGATACAGGTAATCTGGAGTGTCAATACAAGATTATAGATAGAAGCCACAATACCTCAGATCGGTATTGCAAGAAAGGAAGATACACAATCAACATGAAAAAATAAGGGAAGTACCCCAAATAAACCTCCATACCACTGCAACAGAATCCATTGACAACACAGTTGATGAAATGTCAGAGAAACAATTCAGAATGTACATAATTAAAATGATCAGCAAATTAAAGAATGACATAAGTGAGCAATTACAGGCAAAAATTGATCAATCCAACAAAGAAATAGGAGAGCAAATAAAGGCAACCATTGATCATTCTAACAAAGAGATAAGAGAGCAATTACAAGTAGCAAAAGATTACTTTAAGAAAGAGCTAGAAATCGTGAAAAAAAAACCAATCCGAAATTATTGAAATGAAGGAAACAATAAACCAAATAAAAAACTCAACAGAAAGCATCACCAGCAGACTAGATCACCTGGAAGACAGAACCTCAGATAATGAAGACAAGATATACAATCTTGAAAATAAAATTGACCATACAGGGAAGAGGATAAAAAATCATGAACCGAACATGCAAGAAATATGGGACAGCATCAAAAGACCAAATCTAAGATTTATTGGGATAGAAGAAGGCGCAGAATTTCAAACCAAAGGAATGCACAATCTCTTCAATAAAATAATATCAGAAAAATTCCCAAATATGAAAAATGAATTGGAAAATCAAATACAAGAGGCTTACAGGACACCAAACATACAAAATTTCAACAGATCTACACCAAGGCACATTATAGTGAAAATGCCCAACATACAGAATAAGGATAGAATTTTAAAGGCTGCGAGAGAGGAACCAGATTACATACAAGGGGAGACCAATTCAGATCTCAGCAGATTTTTCAACCCAGACACTAAAAGCCAGAGATCATGGAATAACATATTCCAAGCCCTGAAAGAAAATGGATGCCAACCAAGAATCCTATATCCAGCAAAACTGAGCTTCAGATTTGATGACGAAATAAAAACCTTCCACGATAAACAAAAGTTAAAAGAATTTACAGCAAGAAAGCCTGCACTACACAGCATTCTTGGCAAAATATTCCATCAGGAGGAAATGATAACCAACAATGAAAATTTACAAAGAAAGGAACTACACTAGAGGAAAGACCACTCAAAAGAGAAAACAAGTCAAGGTAAAAACCAAAAATAAACCAAAATGACCGGGATTACAAATCATATTTCAATAATAACCCTGAATGTAAATGGCCTACATGCACCAATTAAAAGACATAGACTGACAGACTGGATTAAAAAACAAGACCCAACAATATGCTGTCTTCAAGAGACTCATCTCACAGGAAAAGACATCCACAGACTGAAAGAAAAAGGGTGGGAAAAAACATATCACTCACATGGACCCCGCAAACAAGCAGGAGTTTCCATCCTCATATCAAATAAAGTGGGCTTCAAACCAAAGATGGTGAAAAGAGATAAAGAAGGTCATTTCATACTTCTCAAGGGAATCATACATCAACAAGACATAACAATTATAAATATCTATGCCCCAAATAACGGGGCTTCTGTGGATATGAAAAAAATCCTTCTCAAATACAAGTATCAAATAGACCACAACACAATAATACTTGGAGACTTTAACACAGCTCTCACACCATTGGATAGATCTTCCAAACAAAAACTTAATAAAGAAACCATAGATCTCAATGAAACTATCAATAATTTAGACTTAACAGACATATAGACAGTGTTCCATCCATCAACGAGCAAATACACTTTTTTCTCAGCAGCACATGGATCCCATTCCAAAATAGATCACATGTTATGTCACAAAGCCAGTCTTAGCAAATGCAAAAAAATAGAGATACTACCCTGCATCCTATCTACCACAATGGAATAAAATTACAAATCAATGACAGATTAAAAAATAGAAAACTACTCCATCACCTGGAAACTAAATAATATGCTATTGGATGATGCATGGATAACAGAAGACATCATGGAAGAGATAAAAAAATTCTTAGAGGCAAATGAAAACTCTGATACAACATATCAAAATCTCTGGGATACCATGAAGGCAGTGCTAACAGGAAAGTTCATTGCACTAAACTCATTCATTAGAAGAAGTAAAAGTCAACAAGTAAGTGAATTGACTCTTCCTCTCAAAGCCTTAGAAAAGGAAGAACAAATTAACACCAAAAGAAGTAGAAGACAGGAAATAATCAAAATCAGGGCTGAAATCAATGAAATTGAAACAAAAGAAACAATTCAAAAAATTGACAAAACAAAAAGCTGGTTCTTAGCCAGGCTCGGTGGCTCAAGCCTGTAATCCTAGCACTTAGGGAGGCTGAGACAGGAGAATCACGAGTTCAAAGCCAGCCTCAGCAATGGCGAGGTGCTAAGCAACTCTGTGAGACCCTGTCTCTACATAAAACCCAAAACAGGGCTGGGTATGTGGCTCAGTGGTCCAGTACCCCTGAGTTCAATCCCTAATACCAAAAAAAAAAAAAAAAAAAAAAAA